>JAOPHQ010002033.1:130000-132500 GCA_030340625.1 Merluccius polli
GCCCTTGGTCACATCTACCGCTGTAATAATATCGACGCGTCCCCTCAGCGGGCGCGCGAGATCACAAGGTCTCCAAATGCGGCGACCGAAAAAAATGTATTACCTTTTTTGATTGATGCAGGCAGAGGCAGCTGTGAGCGTCACAAAGCCACCAGGCCAACAGCGGGGTTATTTTGGGGTTTCCATTCGGGGCTTTCTGCCTAAACCTAACCAGGTAGTTGTGTTGTCTAACCCTAACCAAGTAGTTGTGTTGTCTAAACCTAACCAAGTAGTTGTACTGTCTAACCCTAACCAAGTAGTTGTGTTGTCTAACCCTAACCAGGTAGTTGTGTTGTCTAACCCTAACCAAGTAGTGTGTTGTCTAAACCTAACCAAGTAGTTGTGTTGTCTAACCCTAACCAGGTAGTTGTGTTGTCTAACCCTAACCAAGTAGTTGTGTTGTCTAACCCTAACCAAGTAGTTGTGTTGTCTAAACCTAACCAAGTAGTTGTGTTGCCTAAACCTAACCGAGTAGTTGTGTTGCCTAAACCTAATCAAGTAGTTGTGTTGCCTAAACCTAACCAAGTAGTTGTACTGTCTAACCCTAACCAAGTAGTTGTGTTGTCTAACCCTAACCAAGTAGTTGTGTTGTCTAAACCTAACCAAGTAGTTGTGTTGTCTAACCCTAACCAAGTAGTTGTGTTGTCTAAACCTAACCAAGTAGTTGTACTGTCTAACCCTAACCAAGTAGTTGTGTTGTCTAACCCTAACCAGGTAGTTGTGTTGTCTAACCCTAACCAAGTAGTTGTGTTGCCTAACCCTAACCGAACTGCGACTGAGAAAACTGAAAATAAGAATTTAACTAGGTCTAAAAATTATATGGGACACAAAACCCGGTCTCCTGGGTGAAAGTCCTGTGTTTGTCTTAATACTACGGCACCTGACTTCCAAGGCTTTCTGGCAGAAAGCCTTGAAGGCAAACCTGTCCCGTGTGTAACGGTAACCCCTCATCTCGTCGAAGCAGTAATGGAAAATTCCTGGTTCGGAAAGTAAAAAGTCACGACGTGTTTTTTTCTTTTTTCGGTCTGTTCCTTCTGACCGCTCCATCCAAGTATCGATCCCGCTGATTTCGCTCATTGAGTTAGCACCGCTCGGCTGTTGCTAATCAGCTAAATCAAGAAGAGCTTTCTTTCCACGTTGGCGCAGCTCTCCCGCTGATTAAACACCCCCCCCCCCAAACACACACACACACACACACACACACTCTTAATCAATGCTTCCCTCGGCAATCAGCGCAATGCTGTGTGTGGCCAGGGGAAGGCAGCAGAGAAAGCACGCTTGTCCACAGCCACTGCTTAAAGCGGAGCCTTGTCGAAGAGACGGCAGGAATGAAGATAGATGTGTAGGAATGGATACGACCAACTTTAAGAGGCCTGGCTGTGGGAGAAAAAAGAGATGTAATAATAAGCGAGCCGGGGCAGACGACACAATCTAGAGGGAGGCGAGGAAAAGAGATGAAGAGAATTGAATAGCAAATGAATGACAAATAAAGGGAAGCGAAGGGAAGTAACAGGAGTGAGTGTGTGTGCTAGAGAGAGAGAGAGAGAGAGAGAGAGAGAGGGAAAAGGTATACCATCACATCCGTGACAGCTGTACATGTGACGTGTGTCTGTAGTGTCACACACACACACACACATATATTATTATGGAGAAACTTACATTTCTATTGGTGTCTCTCTCTCTTTCTCTCTCTCTCTCTCTCTCTCTCTCTCTCTCTCTCTTACACACACAAACACACACACACACATATCTCTCTTGCTCTCTCACGCTCTCTTTCTCACACACACACACACACACACACACACACACACACACACACACACACACATACACACACCCATCTCTCTCTCTCTCTCTCTCTCTCTCTCTCTCTCTCTCTCTGACTACTGTGACCCAGATGGAGTTTTTGGGTCAGTACAGGAATGGTGAAGTGTATGTAAGCGGGGTTGAGGTTTTTTCTTTTTTTTGGGGGGGGGGGGGGTAATGATTCTTTGGTCCCAGAAGCCCCCCTTCCCCTCCCCTCCCCTTTCTGTCCCCTCATCCTATCTCCTGTAGTCTATATGGCCATTTCAATCTCCTGCACACACACACACAACACACACGGGCACCACAGTGAGGTTCCTCCATCCAGCAGTCCTTTTATTCGGCGCTGTTAAATGTATACCTGAAAAGGATTCAGAGGGAGGTTCTGTCCATCCTGGTGGAACTGGGCCAACCGAACAAAGCTTCGTTCTGGTGCTTTCTGAAACTCATACAAGTGTGAGCCAATCGCCAACAAGTAGGTCTCCTCAGTGGATGTCACAAAGATCCCCACTCTCAGACTTAGGCTCTCTCGCAGGTATAACACAATATGGCCAGCCTTGTGTCTGAGACATTTTCATTCAGCATTTTTCACCGACTTTAATGGCATGAAGTGTGTGCATGGGCTTTGTGTGTGTGTGTGTGTGTATGTGTGTGTGTG
>JAOPHQ010002033.1:137500-145000 GCA_030340625.1 Merluccius polli
GACAGAGAGCGCCAGAGCGGGCACAGTCTCTGAATGAGGCGCCTGTTTGACCAAAAGTTTTTCTCTGAGAGAAAGTCCCGAAAAAGTAGAGGAAAGCAGACTTTCAACACAGTTTGCTGCTGCCGGAGGCACAGGCAGAGAAGAGTTAGCTGCATTGAGCACTAGCATCGTATTGATAATATATACAAAAAACACTGAAAAATGTGTCTGGCCATGCAATATTTTTTGCTGCCCCATGCTTACTTCGGACTATGGACTTGACATAGAACCACTAAATTGTAATGATTAAATGGTAACACCCACAAACAAAAAACACTTTGTGTTGTATTGAACTTTGTGTTCAACACAAAAAAAGTTTTGTAAAACGTAAAAATGTAATTTAAAAGTATTTTCTTTTTTTGGGGGGGGGGGCCAGTCACAGTCCTTGAGCTTCTCCTCGATGGATTCCAGTGGGAGCCTCAATTTGCAGGGGTTTCCATAGAGGGCAATGCTGCTCAAGCTTCTTGGTGAAGGAAATAATATATATAGGAAAAACACAACCACACAGCGTACAAGAAGAGGATCAGCTTAAAGTAGAGTAAGCTGAATGAATACAGCTTACAGAGGACTGACGATGTTGTGTTGAGATGGGCTTGTAAAAAAGAGAGGGAGAGAGAGAGAGAGAGAGAGAGACAGACAGACAGACAGACAGAGAGAGAGCGAGAGAATGGCAATGACTTGGTCAGAGAGAAGAGAACGACCTCGGGTACCTTTTATGAAGAGATTACTTGTTGGGTCTCCTTGAATGTTTCCAATCACATAAACCATAAAATGCTGAGTGTTACAGGGACACTGTTACCTAAAAATATAGTTATATGTTCCTGGGCCGGAGATGTAGCTGCAGCTACGGCCTTGATAGCCGAAGCTGTTGAATGAAGAAACAGTTGTGGAATGATGACACATGATGCTAGCGACCTACCGTTAAAGGAAATCAATAGAAAACATATATTTGTATGTAGAAGGTAACCTCCGAAAATAGCTAGCATTTATTATTCATCACCGGCCGCTCAATCACAACTGCCAACTCTTTTAGAATTTGAGATTTAGAGTTAGAGTAAACACAAAAAAATCGTGAGCTATTCTAGCCAACATGTGATCACAAATGCTAACATGCTCACAAACAGCCATAGCTTACAAATGAACAACTTCCAGGAATAAAGTATTTAAAAATACCGAAGGGAATCAACAGGAAAAACTGAGTTTCAACAAAAAAACTGACTCATTGAGAGAAGAGATAATGACTGGAGAGAGAGGGCGAGCGAGAGAGAGAGAGATGGGTGGATTGATGGGTGGCTGGAGGGAGGGATGGAGGGAGGGATAGGAGGGCAATGTGAGAGGGCTGATTGCGTTTAATTGCTGTTCTCATTCAGGGCGGGCCTAATCACCCGGCCGCCTGTGCGTGTGGGAGAGTGTGTGTGTCTGAGGGAGTGTTTGTGTGTGAGTGAAAGAGAGGGAGAGAGAGGGAGATTGTTGTCATTCCTATACACACTTGCTGATTTCTGTGTATTTTAACAATATGCGTCAGCCCAATTTTTGTAGTATGTTTTAATCTGTGTGTGTGTGTGTGTGTGTGTGTGTGTGTGTGTGTGTGTGTGTGTGTGTGTGTGTGTGTGTGTGTGTGTGTGTGTGTGTGCGCGCGCGTGCACGTGGTCTATGCTAATTCCTGGGCAGCCCCTGGGCTGAGCTGTGAGCCGGGGCGTGCAGCAGACTGCTCGTGCTTTATCCTCGGTTTATAATTAGCAATTAGATTATATTTCCAGAGGGTTCAACACTCCCTCAAATCAGGCTGGGTCGCTTTAACACTTACATAAAACTGATTCCAAGCCAGAGAGGGAGAGAGAGAGAGAGAGATAACCACATGAGTAATGTATCTCCCTCACCCGCCCACTGTATAGATATACTGCTTTTAATTACGCCTCTTCAGAGTGGAAACCTTAACACTGGGGTCACGTTAACTGGGGTGAAGCTAACTGGGATCGCACTCAACTTCATAATCATCATCAATAATATATATATATATATATATATATATATATATATATATATATATATATATATATATATATATATATATATATATATATTCATTTCTACTTTATTTTTCTATTAGTACGTTAGCATTGTTAGTTCATTTCTATGTTGCCAAGTCTACTTATATTAATTGTGGTGTCGCCCCTAGGGGGTACTCTAGGACTAGTTAAGGGTTCGGGATAACATAAGATAATAAGTAGTCCGAGAGGGAGAATGATTACCTGCTTACCTGCTGTAACAGTATAGCAATAAAGGTAAATAAAGAGTACCTTGTTTCCTGCATGATGAAGAAGAAGACAGTGTAGTGCTTACCTGCTAACAGTACAGCAATAAAGTGGAATAAAGACCTTATTATAACTTGTTTCCTGCATAATTTCATATCGTATGACAACAATAATGATGATGATAATAACAGTCTAAGAGTTTAGTGTTCCTGGTTTTTTGATCTACGCTAGTTTTTCATTACGCCTTTGTCTTCTCCTTGCTGGATTTGTTTGCCTGATCTCCTGATTGATTACCAGTGTAACAAACTATTTTCCCAAGCAAAGACTTTTTTTGGATTGAGATTCTGTTTCTGGATTTTGCTTTTGCCAGTGTTTACACCAGCCGTTACATTACGAACTGGCCAAAACTATGGACTCTCTCCTCCAGTCCCAGTGCCAGCTAGTTCCCCTGCCCAAATCATTATGAGCCAATGCTCTGGATGGACGGCTGCTGTGTAGGGGTTACTCACCGCACTCAACTTTTTCAACTCATTGTCACCAAGAACCACACTGAACTCCTGAGCTTCCATCTTTTCAATTCGCTCTTACATCCTTATCCTTGGTTTTCCCTGGCTCACTAAACATAACCCTCACATAGACTGGTCCATCGGAAGGGTTACGGGACACAAGAAGGATCCCTGTATTGACTACCGAGGCCTGAATGACATAACCATCAAGAACAGCTACCCACTCCCTCTTATCTCCTCAGCAGTCAAAAATTTGCAAGGTGCTAAGATCTTTACCAAGCTAGACCTTGAAATGCTTATCCTGTGGTAAGGATAAGGGAGGGGGATGAATGGAAAAACACTTTCAACACTCCCAGTGTTCATTACAAGTACCTCACAATGCTCCAGCTTTGTTTCAGGCTCTGGTAAACAATGTTCTCCAAGATATGCTCAACTGGTTTGTCTTCGTCTATCTGGATGATATCCTCATCTTCTCCTCTGACAAAGAGACTCACATCCAGCATGTCCACCAGGTTCTGCAGCGCCTCCTCGACCACCAGCTTTTCGTCAAGGATGAGAAATGCAAATTCCATGCCTCCATCGCATTCCTGGGGTTCATCCAAATGGATTCTGCGAAGGTCAGTGCAGTCACGGACTGGCCTACACCCACTTGTTGTCGTGAAACTAGTTCGGCGCAGCACATTTTATCAGAAATGTTTGCACCGTAGCCGCCCCGTTGCATGCCCTTACCTCCTCTAAGTCCAAGTTTCAGTGGTCTCCCAGGCTGATCTGGCTTTCCGGAGGCTGAGGGAGAGCTTCACCTCAGCACCCGTCCTCACTCTCCCGGATTCCCACCAAGAATTCATTGCGGAGGTAGACGCCTCGAACGTGGGCATCGGGGCTGTCCTCTCTCAGTGGTCTGAGGTGGATAACAAGCTTCATCCCTCCACCCTTCTTTTCCCGGAGACTCTCTTCTGCTGAGAGGAATTACGATGTGGGGAACAGGGAACTGTTGGCCGTCAAGGTGGCCCTGGAGGAGTGCTGCTACTGGTGGGATGGAGCTGAGCATCCTTTCTGAAGAGGTCAGAGGACAGTCAAATCCCAATGTCCAACAACAAACAGGAAACAACAGTTGTTTGTTCCTGCCTCTCAATACTCTCAAGTCATCCATTGGGCTAACACATCCCTTCTCTCCTGTCACCCTGAGTACGGCAGACTCTGTTCGTTATTAAACAATGCTTCTGGTGGCCGTCCATGGAGAGAGAGGTTGGGTAATATGTGGCCGCCTGTCCTGTGTGTGCCCGGAACAAGGCCCCTCTGGTTACACCCTCTGGACAGATTTTCCAAGATGTTTCACTTCATTCCTCAGCCTATGTTGCCCTCTGCTAAAGACACGGTGGAGGCAATGTTATCCCATGTTTTTCATATTCATGGCTTTCCTAGGGATGTGGTGTCATATCTGGGGCCACAGTTAATCTCCCAGTTCTGGAAGGTGTTTTGTTCTCTTCTCAGTGCCACCATTAGTCTCTCCTCCAGGTACCACCCCCAGTCCAGCGGCCAGACCGAGCGGCTTAACCAGCAGCTGGAAACCTGTCTCTGCTGTCTCATTTCCAAGAACTCGACCACCTGGAGCAAAAACCTCATCCAGGTTGAGTACACACACTTTACCTGGCTCTGCTTATGGTCTCTGTGTGTTTCCCTCTCTCTGTGTTTGTACCCTGGGTCAAACGTTCCAGCTATTTCCTCTCGAGTTGAGTGTTCCTGGTTTTTTGATCTTGGTTAGTTTTTCCCTGACTACGCCTTTGTCTTCTCCTTGCTGGATTTGTTTGCCTGATCTATTACCCAAAGTAAAGACTTTTTTTGGATTGAGATTCTGTTTCTGAGTCGTGTTTTTGAGTCTTCTTGCGAGTGTTTACACCAGCTGTTACACCCATCTTGCTATGGACTCTACAAGGCAAGCAGAAGATAAGGAGACTGAAGAGACTTTGTAGTAAATACGTTTGTAGTAATTAATATAGATCAGAGACATGGCTACATCGAAGTGAGAACGTACGAACAACATTCAATATTGGTGCCTAGACTAGTGTATCAACAGTAAAAGTTACATTTGTTACAGAAACGACAGCTATTGATCTTTGAACAAATAACGCTTAAGACTGATATCAGTGCAGGTCGATGCAAAAAAATGAAAAATGAAACCTGAATTTTGGCAGTTGGTCTTCTGCCATGAAGTAGTCACTGGATTATGATTTGTCTTTATCACATCAAAACCATTTATTTGAACCTAAACCCGCTGGTGGGTAATGGCAGCTGACGCTGTGTCTAGCATTAGCAGCAGCTGTATGTTCAGGAAAAGCCCAAGTGTAAGCTAAGGGGTATCGCTCCCTCTCCCCCTAATACCACTTGATATGAAGTACATCCTTTTAGTTTTAGTCTTCCTAACGACCCCACACTGCGCCTCTGCTTCGCTTGCTATCTCTACCTCAGTCTCTCCCCCCCTGTCTATATCTCTCTCCCTCTATCTCTCTGTATCCTCTTTTTCCTTATATCCCTCCCTCCCTCTCTCTCTCACCCCCTCTGCCTCCATCTCTCTCCACCTCTCCATCCATCACTTTCCTCTATCACTTTCCTCTATCACTCCCTCTCTGTTTCTTTCTCTCCATCTTTCCCTCTATCTCTATATCACCCTCTCTTGCTCTGCCTCTTCCCTACTGTCTCTCCCTCTCTCTTTCTTCCTCTGCTTCTCTCTCTCTCTCTGTATCTCTCTCTGTCACACTCTCTGTCACTCTTTCTCTCTCTCTCTCTTTCTGTCAGCCACATAGTGAGCACTCAGCACTCTCTGGGCATCAATCGTTATTCAGCTTTTATTAAACAGTTTCCATTTTGAAAAGGGAGGAAGGGAGGGAGGAGAGGGAGGGTGAGAGGGAGGAGAGGGAGGGAGGGAGAGAGGGAGGTGAGGGAGGGATTTATTCAAACAACCAAAAAGAGCATATTTCCACAGGAGGTGAACCCGCTAGCGCGGAGGTTGGGGATGCCAGGACCTCTCTACACCCAGGGAGTGGAGGAGAAGGAGAAGGAGGAGGAGGAGGCAGCACCGTTGTCAGTGACTTCTTCCTCCGTCCATGGAATGGCTGTCATGCACTACTCTATTAAAATAGAAGCCGCTACCAGTGTTAACAGCAGAGTTATTTATACACTGATGATGTCGCCTGTGTCTTTTGTAAAAAAAAAAAAGAAAAGAAAAAAAATGACACAATAGGTTTTTCTAATACGCCACAACATCAAGCAGCACTTCGGAGGAGTTTTAATTTAAAGCAAGACAAAGGAATGCGTCAACTTTGTGGCGGGGTGGCTGTGATGACATGTCTTTTGTGTTCGCTGGGAGAGCCCTTAACTTTTGACCTTGAACTTCCACAATAAGAGGCTCCTGAAGACCCCCCCTCCAGCAAAGTTTTTACTTCCTACTTCTACTACTACTCCTATCTGAAATGTCTACTTCCTGAAAGTTCCTCAAAAGGCCAATCACTAGTTTGGATAATTACATTGGATCATTCGACACCATGACAACTATATTGACAATTTGGCAGATTTATTTAACGTTGACAGGTTGTTATTTTGGTAAATGTAAAAGGGCGTTAGTTTTTATTTTGTGGTGAGCAGGAGTGCCAGTTTCACATTTCTGCCATCTGGCTCAAGTTTCAGCTAAAACATGGAAATGTTTACTTTGGCAAAAATACAGAAAATGTATCCAGCCTTGGATAGATATAAAAATGACACACTAGCAATTAAGGCAAGGTTCAACAAAACGTACATGTGCCCGGTGCACACATTTTCTATGTAAGGTGAATCATTTCAGGACGGTTTTGAGTAGGAACTTCATTTGCTTAAATAATCAAGGAAAACAAACACCTTGAATAACAAGCTGCCATAAACTAGCAGCTTTATTTCAAGAACACAAACTGCAGGTTTTATCCTCTAGGAACAGCATCTCAAATTTAATTAAATACATTGTCTGTCTGGTTTGCTCAGGATTTAATAAGTACAATATATAATAATAATACTATTTGTTTCAATTAGCAAATCCATGCCTCCATGGATCAATGACCAAATTTGAATCTTTCAGAACATGAATTGGATAAGGAGGGAAAAGGGATTTGACCCTTAACACATATAACTCCACGGTGTCTGGCACATTTTATATATAACATTGCTCATGATAACGCTCATACTCAACGACGTGTAGTAGCTTAAAAATAAGTATCACAAAGTTGCCATGTGTTGTAATCATGGGGATAACACCTCTCTCCTCCTTACGAGAGCTCTTGGCCCAAAAAGCATTTTGTAAATTCTCATCATGTTCTAATTGGAGCTGAAACAGGAGGTTCACTTCCACGTTAACGACAGTTCAAGTTAATGAGAAAATTCTCCTTTTTGCTGTTTGTTTCCTCGCCAGGAGCGCTAGCACCCTGTCAGTTAACTTGTTTACATGTCCACAAGGTAAATTTAGATGGTCATTGGGGGGGGGGACGTAGAGCTAAGAAAAGCATAGCATAGCCCCAAGGAGAGCAGTGGGGAATGACTGTTTACTTGGATGAATGTGAATTTTAGATTACTAATAGTTTTGTGGCATTTGAAGATGTTTTCTACCCTCATTCTTGAGTTTTGTTCACTTTCAGTTGCTCTTCTGCTATCTTAAATTGGACAAAACATTTTTTTAGTTT
>JAOPHQ010002033.1:150000-155467 GCA_030340625.1 Merluccius polli
GGTTACCATACCTACACAAAACCTGGACTCTTTACAGGGTTGCCATACCTAAACAAATAAACACAAGCCCCCCAAACCCCACTACCTCCACACCTCCCCAGTGTCACACGCCAACCCCACCCTCCCCCTCCATCCCGGAGACCGGAGGCCTGGGGCTGCTGCCTCGACTGGCGGAGGTGTCTCTGGGCTGGCTGGTTGCAGGGGCTGGCTGGATGGGCTTGGAGGAGGCCTGGAACAGCCCTCCGTAGGTCCCCCCCCTCCACCAGGGCACCGGTGCACGATCCCCCATCTCCTCCTGGAGCATGGGGCCGTGGACTCCTGGTCCCCTGGCAGAGGGGCGGCTGGCCTTGGCTGCTCCAGGCTGGATCCGGGGGAGGCTAGCAGCAGACGGTTGCCGGTGGCGGTAGCTGCGCTGCCTCCCGGCTCCTCCGCTGGCCGTCGCTGCCGTTCAGGAGGAGCTGGCGTTGAGGTGGCTGTCTGCTGGTGGCTCCAGTGCGGTTTTGGGCAGCCCTTCTGTGTCCCTTCCTGGTCGGAGGAGCCCCACATTGGGCGCCAGTGTGGCAGGGTTGCTCCTGCCACACGCCACATAAGTGGCTTTTCTCGGGGCCCTCCGACACAGGACACGGGTAGATGTTGTTACAAAGTGTATTTTTTGGAGATGGCAGGTGGTATTCGCTGAGCTGATGTTACAGGCTGCCACGACTGTCGTAGCTCTCTCCCCGAGTGTGTGTTGATGGCTGGTTTATCCTGGGTGCCATGATTGCTCTGCACCACAGGTGTGCAGCCCCACCCAGCCAGAGTCCAATCAGTCTGACTCAGGCCAGGTGAGGCTGTAAACCAGCCATCAACAACACACACTCCACACACACCCTCCACACATATTTTAATGAATGGGATGACAGTAGTCCGAAACGTGTATTAGTCATCAATAATATATTTGTGTTAAATGTTGAAGTGCCATGCCACTCCAGATTAATCTCGTACAGCCAGACCATATTTGTTTGCTCATCTGAGGGCGGATTCACAAAAGTGTCTTAAGAACAAAAATCATTTTTTCTTAAGAATGGACTTGATGAAGATGAAGAAAGTTAAGAAAAACTGCTATTCACCAAAAGATATCTTTAGAAAGTTTGTATCTTTAAATTTAAGATTAAATGGGATTTGTGAAATCTAAAATCTTAAATTTCTTCTTGGTTTACTTGTCTCATTGAGAAGTTATGACTTGATATTAATTAATAATTTCGATTTTATAGTTTTAATTGCATTTATTTACAATATTTTGTCCATCTCATTGTAAGGTGTCGCTACTCACTGATTCAACATTTGCATGTTATTGCTATTATTATAATATAGAAAAAGACATAGGTCTAGGATACTACACGCTATGCTAACTACGCAATTTGGCCACTTGAATTTCTTGAATTTTTTGAATTTCACTTATCCACACACGGCCAAAAAGTGAGACTACTTAAAAAATGTCCTAAAAATGTAATAAAGTAACTTATTAAGAAATAACTGTAAGAAATTCTTAAGAAAATGAACAGTTCATAGGAAACTTCTTAAGATTTATCTTCAGATACTTTTGTGAATCTGGCCCCAGGTTTGAAGAGTCGGCTGTCTGCAGTGTTTGTTGAGGGGTGTCGTCAGATCAAATTGCACTGCCAGATTTCGTCATCAACTTCATCACTCGCTGGGGTTCGCTGATTGGCCTGACTGATTGGCTGGATGTTGCTCAGAGCCTAGCTGCCCGTGTCGCTGGTTCCAGACAAATATCTTGATGCAAAACTGTAGGTGAGCTCTCGGGACTTAGGCGGGCTTCACGCGGCTAACTGCAGATAGTGAAGTAAAGTAAGCACTGAAAATACCACAAGTGTCTTTGTCGGTGGCATAAAATGTTATGCTAATAATTAAGCGTCATTCGCCGGGTATTTATGCTCACTTGGGTGCTCGTCGCGTGCATAGCTGTACATTAACACGCGGATAGACACACACACACTGCACACACACACACACACACATACTGTCCCCCACATGTGCGCTAGAGAGAGCAGTCTACTTAATGGTCCCCACTCTGATGTCTCCCGCTGTAATAAGTGAATTTTAATTAAGAGAATATTGAGAATTGTAATAAATTATTTTAATAGCCTGGAGAATGGCGCACCTCTCCTCCCTCTTCCCCAATGGAAGTCCATTAGTCTCCACTGAGAGAGAGACGTAGAGACACAGTGAGGAAGAGACAGAGAGAGAGACAGTGCGGGAGGGACAGAGAGAGAGCAATGTAGAGACACAGTGAGAGAGAGATGGGGAGGAAGAGACTTAGACCCAGAGAAATGGAGAGAGACACAAGGGCTTTATTGATTGTGTATTGTGCTCTTTCTCTTGTCCCTTTGTCTCTTATTTACTCATCATCTTTTCTTGTCTTCTCTCTCCTATTATCTTCTCTACTCTCTCTCCTCCTCTCCTATTCTTTCCTCTACTCTCTCCTCTCTTATTCTCTTCTTCTCTTCTCTACCTTCCTCTTGGACTCTAATTGGGCTCTTTGGGTTAATGTATATTTAATGTAACTTCTTTAGACCTTTGGTGTGAGTGTGTGTGTGTTCGTCGGGACTGTCCACGCATGTTTGCCATGATGCCAGCCCAGCCAGGCAGCAGATTGCGGTGATTTTCAGCCAGCTGGTCTGGCCGGTGGGTCCATCCATCAACCCGCGCCAAACGTGCACACAGGGATCCCTCATCCCACCAATCAACATCCATAATGAGGTCCCCTCAGCCAATGGGCTCACAAGACCGCTGCCATTTCCTGTGCTGGCTGACTAATGGCGGGGCTTAATGGCGCCCATGATCGCTGTAAATAAAGGCATATGTTGGGCTGGTTGAGCGTGGGCCAGCCAATGGTGTTTGTAGTGTTGTTGTCAGATGCTAGCTAGTGATGCTCCACCGCAGTGGCCCACAACATGTTTCCCACTCCTAGCAGTTACAATGTTGGCTGCGGCATCAGATGCTAGTTGCTGATGTACCCTATGGTGGCCCACAGTATCTCCTAGCTGTTACACGTCATGAGAACAGCGAAGTTGGCAACGTCATGTTGTGCTGTTCTTTGAGGAAGAACACAGGATCGCTTTTAACTCACTTTATCGTTTTTTTTCGTGGAGCGACCCTTAGCCAGATACCTATCCAGATACGCAGCCTGGGGGTTTCTGCCCTTCCCCCGGATGTGTGGTTTGGTAGTACCTGGGTAGGCGTGGCCTCTATTACGCATACTATGCTCTGATTGGCTAGTGTTTAGCGCCCGCCCCCAGTGTATTATGTGTGCCGCCATCTGGTGGCCAGGTGCGGTTAATACAACTTATATATTTGTTTCTATTCCCTAGTGGCTATGTGAGGATATTACAGTCTGTTGATACATATGTGCGGTTATACATTCGTCACAGTCAGATGATAGCTGGTGATCTACCACCGCCAATGTTTGCCCACAGCATATCCTAGCTGCTACACATCATGCTAATGACAAGTTGGCTATGGCATCAGATGCTATGCACCACCACCATGTCCTAGCTGTTACACATCAAGCTAATGACAAGTTGGCTCCGGCGTCAGATGGTAGTTGGTGATGTACCACCCCTATGTTTGCCCACAGAATGTCCGAGCTGTTACACATCATGCTAATGTCAATTTAGCAACAATGTCAGATGCTAGCATCATCAGCTCGCGAGGTGATGCTAGCATCACTGGCTAACATGGTGCTGCAAAATTGTTTTGCAATGCTAGCTGGTGATGCTTACTGGTGATGCAAAGCATCTACCGGAACCAGTTCTGATTGAAGATATGATGCAAAAAAGTATGCTGCGGATATCACAGTGTTTTGTTTACAGCACATCGAAGACGGCCGACGAGACTACCAACTCGTAATGATGACTGTGTTTATGTTGATGTCAACATTACATGTATTTGGACGTATTCACAATATTAACTAAAGAGTGGAAAGCAATATACCGGCAAGCAGAAAAGAATACGAAGGTTTCCGGTTTTGCGCCATTCGCATGATAGAAATTGAAAATGATTCTCCGGACAATGATCTGCTCTATTAACTCAATCGGACATTACACAGACTCTATACTAGGGAGCTGGCAGGGTTGGTTTAATGTCGGTTTTAACTGATTCTGACATTTGTGTTCTCACATACAGCTCCTCCGGGTAATGTCTAGATAAGTTCAGGGTTGCAGTGCATGTGTGAAAGGGGCTTAAAATACTACACACAGCTATTACAAAATCCCCACAACAACCGTACAACCACACACACGCACACACACACACACACACACACACACACACACACACACACACACACACACACACACACACACACACACACACACACACAAACACAGGATGACAGACTTGATGTGTATCCTGTGTGTCCTATTATTACAATAGTAATAATAATGATGACGATGATGATCTTTTGATCTGGAGGTGTTTTGCTTGTTGGAAGTAAATAAATCAAACTGACTCTTTGGCAAAATTTCACTCTACTAGCGTCTTCCACCCAGCGTCCACCCACCCTCATGAATATAACAATGCATACTGGTCAGGAGTGGAACCACCCCCCTCTCCATTTGAGGGATTCACATTGGCAGTTTATTCCAGCCACTTCCCAAACACCGGGCAATACGGTCCGCGAATGTTACGGAGAGTTTAAAAAGGTCATAGACAACAAAAATAACACTAGAAAAAGGGTAGGCATGGGAGATTTGAGTTTGAGTTTTGGAAAATCAATAGCTATCTTTTGTTTTGTTTAAATCTATCACTCAAATGTGGCGCTGTGATTCAAATTTTGTTTTTCATTTTATTTCTTGTTCTGGTTGTGTTGTTCTCCTTGTAAGGCATTTTGTATTGTATGTGCTCTATAAATAAAGTTTGATTGACTGGTTGATCTCCCCTGAGCTACATCGCCTACCATGGGAGATTGATTGGAAGGGAGACACAAAGAAATGGATCAGGTAAATGGATATATTTTATGTTTTTTTCATACTGTTTGTCTTTTAAGGTACACGGCTCAGTCTTTTATATCAAAATTGGTCCCATGGACCAGCAACATGGGACATTTATAATCACCTAAACATTGACTTTTCACTCATTTGTAGGTATGTAATTAGTAATAACCTTTACATATGTTTTAAGACTAGAAAACAAGAGCATAAACAAGCCAATGAAGACACTGAAATGTCTAATCCAAATCCTCATACAATACCTTGACAGCATACATGTCTTAGCATGGATGACCACCAGAGGAAATCAAACCTACTAAAGCCTAATTTATAGTCGCCGTGTGTGAACTGTGCGACCTGGCATGAACCAGAAATGACGTAATGAAGGCACAGCGATTTGTCACGTGCTGTGCACCTCTGAACATTTGAAGCTCCGTGAACAGAGTGCACAAACTGCCATCCACAGCGACACCGCGACT
>JAOPHQ010002034.1:0-52500 GCA_030340625.1 Merluccius polli
GCACTAGTGCTATCTATCTAGAACCATGCTAGCTACACTAGCACTAGTGCTATCTATCTAGAACCATGCTAGCTACACTAGCACTAGTGCTATCTATCTAGAACCATGCTAGCTACACTACCATAGTGCTATCTATCTAGAACCATGCTAGCTACACTACCACTAGTGCTATCTATCTAGAAACCATGCTAGCTACAAGCACTAGTGCTATCTATCTAGAAACCATGCTAGTACACTAGACTAGTGCTATCTATCTAGAACCATGCTAGCTACACTACCACTAGTGCTATCTATCTAGAACCATGCTAGCTACACTACCACTAGTGCTATCTATCTAGAACCATGCTAGCTACACTAGCATAGTGCTATCTATCTAGAACCATGCTAGCTACTTAGCACTAGTGCTATCTATCTAGAACCATGCTAGCTACACTAGCACTAGAGCTATCTATCTAGAACCATGCTAGCTACACTAGCACTAGTGCTATCTATCTAGAACCATGCTAGCTACACTACCACTAGTGCTATCTATCTAGAACCATGCTAGCTACACTACCACTAGTGCTATCTATCTAGAACCATGCTAGCTACACTAGCACTAGTGCTATCTATCTAGAACCATGCTAGCTACACTAGCACTAGTGCTATCTATCTAGAACCATACTAGCTACACTAGCACTAGTGCTATCTATCTAGAACCATGCTAGCTACACTAGCACTAGTGCTATCTATCTAGAACCATGCTAGCTACACTATAGTACTAGTACTACTAGTACTATCTAGCTAGAACCATACTGGCTACACTTTAACATTAGTAGGTATCTAGAACCATGATGGCTACATTAACATCGACTAGGATACCACTAGGAGACTACTAGGAGACCTCCACTAGGAGACTTCCACTAGGAAACCACAAGACCTCCACTATGAGACCTCCACTAGGAAACCACAAGGAGACCTCCACTAGGAGACCAATATGAGACCTCCACTAGGAAACCACAAGGAGACCTCCACTAGGAGACCAATATGAGACCTCCACTAGGAAACCACAAGGAGACCTCCACTAGGAGACCAATATGAGACCTCCACTAGGAAACCACAAGGAGACCTCCACTAGGAAACCACTAGGAGACCTCCGCTAGGAAAAAACCACTAGGAGACCTCCGCTAGGAAACCACTAGGGGACTTTCACTAGGAGACACACACACACACACACACACACACACACACACACACACACACACACACACACACACACACAAACAGACATTTTTATTATTTATTGTTTTCCAAAACACATTTCACATACAGGATAAAAACAAATTCAGAAAAAGGATCAAAAAACGATTGGCTGGAGGGCTCTCCGCAGCCTTGTGATTGGCTGATGGGTTCTCCACAGCCTTGTGATTGGCTGATGGGCTCTCCAACCAGGAAGTGCAGTCAGGAGAGGATTGGTCTAGATCCATTAAGGTGTGTCTTACTAAGGACAGTTCAAAGGTCACAAGATCACATGTGTGTGTGTGTGTGTTCTACTGGCCGCTGACTCTGAGTTTGAAGGAAACTCGCCCAGCGAATTTGTCTCTCTCTCCTCCGGGGGTCAGAGTGTTAGACACCACCACACACTCCACCGCCAGGTCCTGGTTCACCGTCACATTCACAAACTTCACCGCAACCAAGGGCTGTGTGTAGTTCACCTGCGCGTGCGCACACACACACACACACACACACACACACACACACACACACACACACACGATCATACTTAAAGTGATGGACAACAGGATCTAAAAACGTAAAATAACCATAACATATCACAGAGGGACGTATCCACTACAAAAAAAAAATCCTATCAGGAAAATGTCAAAAAGAATATTAATATACATCTCTAAGTCAGCTAATAAACTCAGTCTTGGAAAGTAGGGGTGTGGTCTAAACCCCCCGTGTTGTATATTTTTACTTCCTCAAAGTCTGAACTGCCATAGCGTCATTCAGCTGCACCGTTGCCGTAATGTAAGTGTACAGTAATTGGTCACCCACTTGGCTAGGTAGCCAGGGGGGAAAACAGACTCCACCCATTAATTCGGCTTGAAGGAATAGAAGGAAATCTATAGACTGAAATGACGTCAGATTGCAATGGATTTCATGGAAGATCATTTTGTGATGCCTAATGCACACCTTGATAACCCTTAATAACATGATTAGAAGTACATGATAGCCTACTTAATAACACCTTGATAATCCATAATAACATGATTAGAGGTACATGATGCTTAATACACACCTTGATAACCCTTAACATGATTAGAAGTACATGATGCTTAACAACACCTTGACAACCTGTAATAACATTAGAAGTACATGATGTTTAATGCAGACCTTGGTAACCCTTAATAACTTATATGATGCTTAATAACACCTTGATAACCCTTAATAACATATTAGAAGTACATGTTTAATGCATACCTTTATAACCCTTAATATCATGATCAGAAATACATGATGCTTAATAACACCTTGATAACCCTTAATAACATGATTAGAAGTACATGATGCTTAATGTACACCTTGATAACGCTTAATAACACCTTGATAACCCTTAATAACATGATTAGAAGTACCTGATGTTTAATAACACCTTGATAACCCTTAATAACATGATTAGAAGTACATGATGTTTAATACACACCTTGGTAACCCTTAATAACTTATATGATGCTTAATAACACCTTGATAACCCTTAATAACATGATTAGAAGTACCTGATGTTTAATAACACCTTGATAACCCTTAATAACATGATTAGAAGTACATGATGTTTAATACACACCTTGATAACCCTTAATAACATGATTAGAAGTACATGATGCTTAATGGACACCTTGATAACCCTTAATAACATGATTAGAAGTACATGATGCTTAATGGACACCTTGATGAGCCTTAATAACATAATGAAAGTAACTAACCCTTAATAATATGATACAATTAAACTAACCCTAAACCTTAATAATATAATTACAGTAACTAACCCTTAATAACATGATTACAGTAACTGACTCTAAACCTCCATAACATGATAAAATTAACTAACCTTTAATAACATAATTAAAGCAACTAACCCTAACGCTTAATAACATAATTAAAGTAACAAACCCTTAACATCATTAAAGTAACTAACCCTAAACCTTAATAACATAATTAAAGTAACTAACGCTAACTCTTAATAACATAATTAAAGTAACTAACCCTAACCCTTAATAACAATATAATTAACATACCCTAACCCTTAACAACATACTTAAATTAACTAACCCTAACCCTTAACAACATACTTAAATTAACTAACCCTAACCCTTAACAACATACTTAAATTAAACTATGGATTTCTGTTGTCTGTTATCACTTTAACCCTAGATGGTAAATTCCAGGCCAGTAAAGAATAAAAAAAGAGATACAATTAAAAACAATTAAACTAAGAAAATATACAGAAAATATATATAAATACACAATCAGATAAGTAGAAATGTAGATGCTAAAATAAATGTAAACAGTATCGACAGTAGACCCAACCTAACCCAGGTTGTGTGTGTGTGTGTGTGTGTGTGTGTGTGTGTGTGTGTACCTGAGCTTTCTTGCCGTAGTAGGGGTAGTACATCAGGTTGAAAGCTGCGTTGGGAGGAAAGTAAACAAGCTGTCCGATCTTATCGCCATCTTCCCTCTGAAACACAGTAGTTATATATTCATACACTCAGTATTTATACATACACACCTATATATATATGTGTGTATTTATACATACACATATATATATATATATATATATATATATATATATATATATATATATATATATATATATATATATATATATATACAGACATACTGTTATCTACTAAACTACCATGACCTGAGTATTCCTGTTTTACCTTTGCCGGCTGAGTCCAGTGATGAATCATGAATTTAAAGCATGTTTGTTAGAGGGTTAGGGGTTAGGGGTCTTCTATCTTAGCAGGGTACAGTACAATCTCATTGCCATTCATAAAGAGTTAATTCTTTATGGTTTAATGAGGTTAGGATGCGTCAGATTTTCCAATAGCAGCTCTTCAGCTCAAGGTGTCCAAAAAGTGTCAGAATATAGATGCATAGAATGGCAAGGAGGTTGTAAACTTTATTTTCTGTATTGTGTTTGTGTTGTCTGTGTTTTTTTCAGTAGTTCCCTAAAACACAAATGACATGCGAGTCTTTCTCAACTGACAGTGCCGGTGTTGAACCGTAGAGAAGATATTCGATCGGAATATCTGCATTTCCTAACCTCACTAAACCATCAAAAACACCCTGGTAGGATAGAAGTAGTCTCATCAGACCTTCCTGATCTCCCAGTTCACATTCAGTCTGGCATCGAACTGCTGAAAGCCTTTTCCAAAAATGAAGATCTGCTCAGGGGCGGAGTTTCAGTTCATGACGAACAAGGCGTGCCGCGGGTATGATTACATCAGAAATGAAAAATCTTAACTTTTAGCCGAACTAGACTGAATCGGGATGTTAAGATGAACACAAATCTGGATGGAAGTGTTTTTGCTTTACTTCCAAACAGATTTGGCAAGAGTGAAGAGAGCACAAGCATCACTCTGATTGGCTGGAGTTTTTGGAATAACATAAGGCAGCGTCCACATGTGGAAATTAATTGCTGCCCAGCCGAGGCCAGACTGAATATCAGTCGGTAAATATCAGTCGGTCAATATGTACGGTCTCACAAGGTTAGGGTTAGGAGAGGGTTAGGGTTAGAGGTTAGGAGAGGGTTAAGGGTTAGGGGTTAGGGTTAGGGCTAGGAGAGGGTTAGGGTTAAGCGGTGGTTGCACTTCTAAAACTGCGTAATGCGCTGTCCAACTGCGTAACCACGGAGACCCCTCGAGCCCTCATAGTTCTCCGTCGTGGTGCCGGATACGCAATGCAATTTCCCGCCCGATCAGTAGGGGTACGTTGTGATAGTAGTCAAACCGGAAAAGTAATTCCGGAAATTATGTTTTTAGAGGACCAATCACAGCCCTTGCCGTCTCTGTTGTCCGTTGACGGAGTGACGGACAATTAAAAAATATTTCATGCAGCCGGAGACGACGGAGAGGCTCTCCGACAGGCTCTCCGGCGACGTAGAGGGCTCTCCGTAACTGATGTAGAGCACTTTACGCAGGAGTAAAAATTAGGCTTAAGGAGAGGCTTAGGGTTAGGAGAGGATTAGGGGAAGGTTAGGGTTAGGAGTTATTGTTAGGAGAGCTGTTGTCAGAAATGCTAAATCAGATTTGAAAAATGTGATGGATCCTAAGAAATTCTGGAAAACTATTAAGTCTATGTCTGTGAAGACTGGTACTCATGGTCTGCCTGCTTGTGTTATGAATGACACTGTATATTCCTGTTCCTGTATATGGTCATACTAAAATGTTGAATTTTTTTAACAAGCACGTAGTTTCTTCAGGCTCGCTCTTTCACTACCTCTTCTTCGGCACTAAACCCTTGGTCCTCTGAGACACAAAACGGGACACGATGGCCTTAGTGCTAGATCCTAAAAAGCCTGCTGGTCCGGATCTTCTCGAACCAGGTTTCCTAAAAATTGCAGCAGACTTCATTGCTGAACCCATCACATATCTTTTTAATCTCACCCTGGAATGTAATGAAATTCCGAGGATCTGGAAATCAGCTTTTATTCTCCCCTGCTAAAGGGGGGGAGACCCAACTGTCCTTAGTAATTATCAACCTATTTCACAGCTATTTCCTCTTGCCAAGTTACTTGAATATCTGATTAGTCTTCAGCTTTAGGAATTCCTTCATTCTCAGACTATTGTTTCTTCTTTTCAGTCTAGCAAGGCCATGAAGGTTATTAATAACCATTAACCAGTCATTAATAACCAGTCACTATAATGACCGGTTATTACTGAGTCACTTGATAAGAAGCTTCACTCTGTTGCACTTTTTATAGACCTGTCGAGAGCTTTTGACACCGTTGATAATTTTACTTTGTACTACTGCTCAATACTAACCCTATTTACTACTACTACTACTACTACTACTACTTATGCTATTTACTACTTAATACTTACCTATTTACTGTTACTGCTTAATACTAACACTATTTACTACTACTACTACTACTTAATACTAACCCTATTTACTACTACTGCTTCATACTCACCCTATTTACGACTACTGCTTCATACTAACCCCATTTACTGCTATTGCTTCATATTAACCCTACTTACTACTACTGCTGCTTCATACTAACAATAATTGCTACTACTGCTTCATACTATCTCTATTCACTGCTACCGCTTCATATTCACTATAATGACCGGTTATTACTGAGTCAGTTACTTGATAAGAAGCTTCACTGTGTTGCACTTTTTATAGACCTGTCGAAAGCTTTTGACACCGTCGATTTTATTTTGATGCAGAGGTTATTGAATATTGGTCTCTGAACGGTTGGTTGGCTGGTTTGTAAACTACAGAAGGAAATTGGAAAGGTGGACTCTTACAAATATCTTGGTTTCCTTATTGATGCCTCTTTGTCCTTTAATAATACATTTGAAACCTGACCAAAAAACTAAAAGTGAAACATGTTACAGCTATTAAATTGATATTTTAAACTCATGTGCATCTGCAGAATGTCTGCATGGATGTGTGGATGTGGTTTTTCATGGTGAGTTGATGTTCGTTACTCATCTGCCTATCTTTGTAGGGGGTTAGATGATATGAACACATGAAGGGGTTAGAAGAAATGAACAAATGAAGGGGTTAGATTAAATGAACACATGAAGGGGTTAGATGAAATAAACACATGAAGAGGTTAGATGATATGAAGGGGTTAGATGAAATGAACACATGAAGGGGTTAGATGATATTTTTCCACCTTTGCTCCGCAGCTAATGTAGGGAGACAGGCCCTCCTTTCCTGGTAACATTCCAATCACCTAGACAACCGAAAGACAGACAGACAGATGAAGCAGAAATGTTCACACCACAGGACGTTTGTGTTAATCTAGCCTGTTCAGGGATAGTGGTGGAATCACTTTCATGTAATCACTTTCGTTTTGATTAAAATGTCAAATAAATAGTGCATTACCGTTAGGGTTGAGTTAGGTTATGGTTAGTTATTGTTGGGTTAGGGTTAGAGTTGAGTTACCGTTGGGTTAGGGTTAGTTGGGGTTAGTTGGCATTGGTTAGGGTTTGTTAGGGTTAGGGTCAGGGTTATTTAGGGTTAGGTTACGGTTAGTTAGGGTTAAGTTTGGGTAAGTTAGGGTTAGGGTTATTTAGGGTTGGGTTAGGGTTAGTTAGGGTTGGTTAGGGTTATTTGGGGTTAGGGTTAGTTGGGGTTGGGTTAGGGTTAGGTTAGGGTAAGTTAGGGTTGGGTTTGGGTTAGTTAGGGTTGGGTTAGTGTTAGTTGGGGTTGGTTAGGGTTAGGTTTAGTTGGGGTTGGTTAGGGTTAGGTTAGTTAGGATTAAGTTAGGTTAGATTAGGATTAGGGTTAGGTTAGGGTAAATTAGGGTTAGTTAGGATTGGGTTATTTAGGGTTGGGTTAGGTTAGGATTAGGGTCAGGGTAGGGTTAGGGTTAGTTAGGGTTGGATTAGTTAGGGTTGGGTTAGGGTTAGGTTAGGATAAGTTAGTGTTGGATTAGGGTTAGCTAGGGTTGGGTTAGTTAGGGTTGGTTAAGGTTAGGGTTAGTTGGGATTAGTTAGGTTAGGATTAGGTTAGGGTAAATTAGGGTTAGGGTTATTTAGGGTTGGGTTGGGTTTTTTAGGGTTGGGTTAGGGTTAGGTTTAGTTAGGGTTATTTAGGGTTGGGTTGGGTTTTTTAGGGTTGGGTTAGGGTTAGGTTTAGTTAGGGTTAGGCCACTTGATTATTTTCCATTCATATTCTGTGTTTCAAGGTGTTCCAGCAGATAACAGAAGTGTCTTGATGAGTAAAAAGGTGACCATTTATTCTTTCATTAAAATAAATCCAGTTGAACAAAAAACATTAATGATCCAAAACCAAAGTATAATGTTTAATGACATTCTCCTGATCTCTATCGTATATGTATGTAGCCTATTGCTATATGTGTATGGTTGAAAACTATCTGCTTTCTAACTCCTGCACCTTCACCTCTAACCCAGCACCTCTTAATACCAGCGCCCAATACCAGAGCCCAACATTTTAAAATAAAAGTCCTTGAATTTATAACCATAACTGAACCCCAACATACAACTATTAACATTTCTATGAATGTGAATATAGACAACAAATTATGTTAACAAAACATAACAAATTATGATGGTTAGAGGGTTAGGGTTAGTGGGTTAGGGGGTTACAGGGTTAGGGTTATATATAGATAAATAAAATGAGAGGGAGAGCAAAAAATGCGAGAGACATTTATGGATGAGGGTTAGGAAAAGGCATGACAGAAATATTAACAAGATCCATATTACAGATAACTATCCGTTGAAGAGACAGAGTCTGTTTTAACACCTCTCTCTCTCTCTCTCTCTCTCTCTCTCTCTCTCTCTCTCTTACTCTATCTCACCCTGTCTCAGTCACACACACACACACACACACACACAGACGCACACACATGCAGAATTCACACATTTCATACACGGACACACTCCGTAAATCCGGTTAATACCGGCGAGAGATTACTCCGCAAAGAGATCGGCGGACTCCTTTTTGCAAATCGTTTTTTGGTCACGCTCCGCGGCTAAAGTACTGTTACTACCGGAGTACCGCCGGAAAGTCTGCCCTGACATCGCCGGCTCGTCGAAGATCCCCGTGCGAGAGACGACATTTTTTAAGCCCGGGAAAGTGGCCCAAAAAAAAAAGAAAAAAAAAAGGGGCCTTGTGTGTGTGTGTGTGTGTGAATACCCCTGACTGATGCGGCCCATTGAAGTTATCCATCATATCTGGCGCTCCCCCCCCCCTCCACCCTCCCCCACTGCGAAGGCGATGCACCACAACAGGAAAGCCTAAAGGATCCCATTGCATGTATATTTTATGGCATATTCTATACTTGCATATGTTACTCCATGACGCACATGATCGCCAACTCGAGACGCGCTGCCGATTTCAATAACCGTGAACGGATCTCGTTTTCGGAGCTAATTCCGCCCGACGATGCGGACCGCTTCGTTAAAATAAGTGGAGCCTTTATCCCGGTGCTGAGAAGGTGCGCCGCGCCGCGTCATGCAACGGTTGCTGTCATTGATTGAAGCGGCAGAATAATTGGGCCCCCCCCCCCCCGTCCCCCCGCCACTCCCCCCCCTCCGTCTGCCGGGGGGTTTAACGTCCCTATATATGAGACAGCTACATTGCAGATAGCAGCGCAGCGGTGGAGCTGAAGCCGCCGCTATAGTAGCCTCGCATAGCCAGAAACTATCTCCACACTCGGAAAAAAGGTCTATAAATAGGAATGATATATATATATATATATATATATATATATATATATATATATATATATATATATATATATATATATATATATATATATTTTTTTTTTTTTTTTGTGCTAATACTAGCGCAGCGCCTGTTCAAAACGTGCCTCCGGGTGTCGCCGCCGAGTCAGACCGAGTGTTAAGGTTAGGGGGTTAGGGGGTGAGAGGGTTAGGGTTGTTAAGGGGTTTTTACCCGGTTGAGTTTGATGAGGACACAGGGCTGACCACTCTGGTAACCATAGGAACGATCTTGAAGCCCAGAACATTCCTCCAGCACAGTCCGATTAAACTGACACGAACGCTTGGGATGGTTCCGGACCTAGAGAGACAGACAGGTTAGACCTAGAGAGACAAGCTAGAGAGACAGATAGGTTAGACTTAGAGAGACAGGTTAGACCTAGTGTGAGACAGACAGGTTAGTGAGACAGAGAGAGAGAGAGAGAGAGAGACACAGACACAGACAGACAGAGACAGACTGACCTCACCACTGTCCTCTTGAATGAAGAACTGGTCTGGCACACAATCATCGTTGGTCTGAGCCTGATAGTTGTCATTGTACGCTGGGAGAAAAAGCCAGGCAGAGAGACAGACATACAGAGAGAGAGGTAGAGAGAGAGCCAGGCAGAGAGACAGACATACAGAGAGAGAGGTAGAGAGAGAGCCAGGCAGAGAGACAGACATACAGAGAGAGAGGTAGAGAGAGAGCCAGGCAGAGAGACAGACATACAGAGAGAGAGGTAGAGAAAAAGCCAGGCAGAGAGACAGACATACAGAGAGAGAGGTAGAGAGAGAGCCAGGCAGAGAGACAGACATACAGAGAGAGAGGTAGAGAAAAAGCCAGGCAGAGAGACAGACATACAGAGAGAGAGGTAGAGAGAGAGCCAGGCAGAGAGACAGACATACATACAGAGAGAGGTAGAGAGACCAGGAAGAGAGACAGAGAGGTAGAGAGAGAGCCAGGAAGAGACAGACAGACAGAGAGAGGTAGAGAGATAGGCAGAGAGACAGACAGAGAGGTAGTGAGAGAGACAGGCAGAGAGACAGACAGACAGACAGACAGACAGACAGACAGACAGACAGAGAGGTAGAGAGGTAGAGAGAGAGCCAGGCAGAGAGACAGAGAGAGGTAGTGAGAGAGACAGGCAGAGAGCCAGACAGACAGAGATGTAGAGAGAGACAGGTAGAGAGAGAGATACAGGGGGAGAGAAACAGGAAGACAATCCTATTTACTACTACTGCTTCATACTAACCCTATTTACCATTACTACTACTTAATACTAACTCTATTTACTACTACTACTACTACTACTACTACTACTACTACTACGCTATTTACTACTACGGCTTCATACTTATACCCTATTTACTGCTACCGCTTCATACTAACCCTATTTACTACTACAAATTAATATTAACCCTATTTACTACTACTGCTTAATCCTAACCCTATTTACTACTAACACTACAACTCAATACTAATCCTATTTACTACTACTACTTCGACTTAATACTTACCTATTTACTGCTACTGCTTAATACTAACCCTTTTTACTACTACTGCTTAATACTAACCCTATTTACTACTACTACTACTACTACTACTACTAATACTTACGCTATTTACTACTTAATACTTACCTATTTACTGCTACTGCTTAATAGTAACACTATTTACTACTACTACTACTACTACTAATACTTACGCTATTTACTACTTAATACTTACCTATTTACTGCTACTGCTTAATACTAACACTATTTACTACTACTACTACAACTTAATACTAACCCTATTTACTACTACTGCTTCATACTCACCCTATTTACGACTACTGCTTCATACTCACCCTATTTCCTACTACTGCTGCTTCATACTCACCCTATTTACTACTACTACTGCTGCTTCATACTCACCCTATTTACTACTACTACTGCTGCTTCATACTCACCCTATTTACTAATAATTACTTGCATTTATATAGCGCTTTTCAAGATACCCAAAGCGCTTTACATAGTGTGTGTGTGTGGGGAGATATGACACCTCATCCGCTACCAGAGTGTAGCACCCACTTGAGTGACGCACGGCAGCCAGTATGCGCCAGAACGCTCACCACACACCGGCACACAGCGGAGAGGTGAGGAATGAACTAACCAATTAGAGACCAGGGGATGATTAGGTGGCCATGATGGTACAAGAGCCGGGTTGGGAGTTTGGCCGGGACACCGGGGTTAGCACCCCTACTCTTGCGATGAGTGCCACGGGATCTTTAGTGACCACAGGGAGTCAGGACCTCGGTTTAACGTCTCATCCGAAAGACGGTGCTCTAGACGGGACGGAGTCCCCGTCTCCATCCCGGGGCATTGGGGATCTTACAGAGGCCAGAGGGATGAGCACCCCCTACTGGCCCTCCAACACCTCTACCAGCACCAACTGGTCTCCCATCCAGAGATGGACCAGACCAGCCCCTGCTTAGCTTCCAAAGAAACCAGCAGTGCAAGGCAGGTAGCCACGGTGCTGGTGACTACTACTGCTGCTGCTTCATACTCACCCTATTTACTACTACTGCTGCTGCTTCATACTCACCCTATTTACTACTACTGCTGCTGCTTCATACTCACCCTATTTACTACTACTGCTGCTTCATACTCACCCTATTTACTACTACTGCTGCTTCATATTAACCCTATTTACTACTACTGCTTCATACTAACCCCATTTACTGCTACTGCTTCATACTAACCCTATTTACTACTACTGCTTCATACTAACCCCATTTACTGCTACTGCTTCATACTAACCCTATTTACTACTACTGCTGCTTCATACTAACAATAATTGCTACTACTGCTTCATACTAACTCTATTCACTACTACCGCTTCATACCATACCTATTTACTACTACAGCTTCATTCTAACCCTATTTACTAATACGGCTTCATACTAACCCTATTTACTACTACCGCTTCATACTAACCCTATTTACTACAACAGCTTCATACTAACCCTATTTCTAGCGGTATTATAGAGAGAGCTATGCCACTCTGGTGACCGTAATGTGACATGAGACAGACTGCAGTGCCACCCTTGAGCACCGGGGGCAGAGTGCTAGACACGAATGGTGACTGGAGCCAAATGCTGTACAATGAGAACGGCGTGGACAGCCTCTCTAAATAAATGAAGGCATCTGGTACATGAGGTTGGGGTTATTTAGGCCAAGTCCACACGTAGCAAAACGATCTTTTTTTCCCCCGTTTTCCCTGGCATCGTATCAAGAACATTTGCGTCCAAACGGATCCATCTCAATACGACTCAACACGCTACTTCATATTCCAGGCGTATAGGTGGCGCTGTTTCAGTTTTAGAAATTCACCGAAAACGGCGAGGAAGAGGCGGAGCATGCGCATAAATGTAAAATGTGGCTTATGTGGTTGTCCATCAGCCTTTTTTGCTCAGCGTGGTGGCACAGGAGCATAATATTTTGCGATAGTAACCCTAATAGGCACAATATCTTCTCCAGCAGGAACACGAGCATGTAGTCTGCCATTGTTGTTGTTATGCGACGTCGTCACGGGTTACAAGAGGTTACGCTCGAGGGGTGTGGCGATGACATCATCGAAACGCAAGTATGCGTATTGGCCGTCCAAACGAACACTCAAGGGCTTCGTTTGTGAATTTTTTCACCCTGGGACCAGGTTTCAGAAAAGTTGGTTTGCAAGCAATGCGTTTACAGGATTCATTTGGACGATCGGCCAAAACGATGCAAAACATCTGCGTTTAAACCAAAAAGCGTCTCCGTGTGGATGGCCCCTTAGTTACTTAGTTAGTAGTTGACTATTTATCCAAGACTTAATAAATATAGATTACTAAATATAATGCCATTACAAAGTGTGTGTTCTTATCCACCATCAGAATATGACCGCGATGGCCCAATCCAAACATGATTACCATGTCTAACGTTGATTTAATGGAAAATACCCACTGACTCTCATTCACTAAACACTGTCTAACCCCACCCCCTGGGCTTCACTAAACACTGTCTAACCCCACCCCCTGGGCTTCACTAAACACTGTCTAACCCCACCCCTGGGATTCACTAAACACTGTCTAACCCCACCCCTGGGATTCACTAAATACTGTCTAACCCCACCCATGGGCTTCACTAAACACTGTCTAACCCCATCCCCTGGGCTTCACTAAACACTGTCTAACCCCACCCCTGGGATTAACTAAATACTGTCTAACCCCACCCTGGGCTTCACTAAACACTGTCTAACCCCACCCCTGGGCTTCACTAAACACTGTCTAACCCCACCCCCTGGGCTTCACTAAACCCTGTCTAACCCCACCCCCTGGCTTCACTAAACACTGTCTAACCCCACCCCCTGGGCTTCACTAAACACTGTCTAACCACACCCCCTGGGCTTCACTAAACACTGTCTAACCCCATCCCCTGGGCTTCACTAAACACTGTCTAACCACACCCCCTGGGCTTCACTAAACACTGTCTAACCCCATCCCCTGGGCTTCACTAAACACTGTCTAACCACACCCCCTGGGCTTCACTAAACACTGTCTAACCCCACCCCCTGGCTTCACTAAACACTGTCTAACCACACCCCCTGGGCTTCACTAAACACTGTCTAACCCCATCCCCTGGGCTTCACTAAACACTGTCTAACCACACCCCCTGGGCTTCACTAAACACTGTCTAACCCCACCCGGTGGGGTTCACATATTCAGCCAAGTGGCGTTTCTTCTTATTCGAACATGTTTGTTAATACTATCCCTAACCCTATTTCACTTGTCCATGTATGTGTGTGCGTTTCTTACGCTCCAGGAAGGCGTCAAGGTTTTGGACGTAATCGATCCATGTCTCTGTGTTCACAGGAGAGAAGCTGAGATCAAGCTGCTCTCCTTTTGGACGAATCATTAACCCTGTAAACACAAACAACCATGTAAATATAAACAACCCTGTAAACATAAACCACCAATCATTAACTATGTAAACATAAACAACCACTCATTAAGTATGTAAACATAAACAACCCTGTAAACATAAACAACCACTCATTAACTATGTAAACATAAACAACCACTCATTAACTATGTAAACATAAACAACCACTCATTAACTATGTAAACATAAACAACCCTGTAAACATAAACAACCACTCATTAAGTATGTAAACATAAACAACCAATCATTAACTATGTCAACATAAACAACCAATCATTAACTATGTCAACATAAACAACCAATCATTAACTATGTCAACATACACAACCCTGTGAACATAAACAACCAATCATTAACTATGTCAACATAAACAACCAATCATTAACTATGTCAACATACACAACCCTGTGAACATAAACAACCAATCATTAACTATGTCAACATAAACAACCAATCATTAACTATGTCAACATACACAACCCTGTGAACATAAACAACCAATCATTAACTATGTCAACATAAACAACCAATCATTAACTATGTCAACATACACAACCCTGTAAACATAATCACCAAAGGGCACAAATGACCCATCGGTAAAATGCGCACTGCTATCATTTTTAAACTTTCTGGGGCAATTGCTCTGTCAGTTAGCATTGCGTTAGCTGTGCTGCGGTTTAAAACCGTACTCCGGAAACCGGAGGTTTTGGAGTTTAACACGCAGCTGCACACGAAGTTAAACCTGATTGCTGTGTACTGACCGACACAGGATCAGCTGATTCCTAGTTAAACTCGGGTTAAACCGGAAGTACTCTGATTTCTCGTTATACTCCAGCAGATGCAGTCTTAACTTAATGTTGAATGCATTTTATGCTATAATTACCAACAAAAACTTAATGGGAATGTAAAGTGAACTTTAATATAATAAAACGCAAATAATGTTGAAATATATTATGAAATAGTCTAGCCTACTTGTTGTGGAAATCTGAGTCTGGAATCTGAATCTGCCCTCACCTACGTCAATCAATCACTTACTTGTCATTGTTTTCTCTTGGTGTGCATGCAAACGTGATTAATTAATTGAAGACGAATTAATATGCGAGTAATTAGGGTAATTCCACGCCTATAAATTCTCGGAGAAGGAGAGGTACTTAGGATGAACATGTCTCGAATAGAGAACTATAACGAGGAACAGAAGTTATATTTATTGAACTGCATTCGAGGTGTTGTGGACACGGTGGAAGAGGAAAGACACCACCACCACGCTCCGAAGAAAGTCTGTTTGGGATGATCTCTCCAACACATGTAACAGTAGATCTCAGCAGAAGACCAAACACATGTAACAGCAGATCTTCCAGCAGAAGACCAAACACATGTAACAGTAGATCTTCCAGCAGGAAGCGCTTGAAAGTTGAAGCGCGTAATGCTATTGCTGAGCGGACGCACGACCGAGACCTGAGCCCCGTGAGCCGTTAAAAAATCACTGCTCATTCCAAATCTACTATACAATATTGTTATTGTACTGAAGGCCTATCTGGCGTAATAAGTGTAAATGTATCATACATTATTATTAATACTACTAATAATAATTAATAAAACTAATTCTGTGTGTGTCGGTTATAATGGAGCCTTGTTTCATCCTGCAAACTGGTTTAGTCTCCTCTAAAACCATGTCCGTTTCGAGACTAGACTAACACGCACAAAATACGCCCTCTAGGGTCTGATGTGAATTTCTCTGAAGACACAGCAATTGAGATCAAGGTAAAACGCAGCTGCAGGTTAAACCACAGGTACATACGACACAGCAATGGAGCTTAAGACGTCACGTGACTTCTTGCGTCACCGACGAGTTTAAAACCGTGTTAAACTCTAAAAAGTGGCTAAGCTAGCGACAGAGCAATTGCCCCTCTATAAATAGCGTTTCTATTACAGGTGGTTTACAAATCCACAGAGGAAAACAAACCAAGAAATATACCCCAACAAAGGAAGTCATTCACACACCAATAATGTCTCTGAGGTCTTCTGCACATTGATGCGCACCCAATTGCAGTTTTAGGTTCTTATCTCTACCTTGCCTCACCTCGGCTTGCATTTTCTCTCCCCTGGGGGGTGTACTACGAACCTCGATTAGTGGGTTAGCGAGGTATGTTGCGCTCAAAGCCTGGGTTAGCTGTCCTACGAAAGTCGCTCTCTTTTAGCGTCGCTATATCACCATGGTAACTTATGCTGGCAACCAAACCTGGTCGGGAGGAGGTTTTCAGCTCAGACTTTCCGATTAGATCGGCTTCTTAAAGCTGAGCGCCGCTTTCGGGACAGATCCGATCCCTTTATGAGAGATACAGGTTCTCATCAGAGGGTATTCTTTATGAGAGATACAGGTTCTCATCAGAGGGTATTCTTTATGAGAGATACAGGTTCTCATCAGAGGGTATTCTTTATGAGAGATACAGGTTCTCATCAGAGGGTATTCTTTATGAGAGATACAGGTTCTCATCAGAGGGTATTCTTTATGAGAGATACAGGTTCTCATCAGAGGGTATTCTGTATGAGAGATACAGGTTCTCATCAGAGGGTATTCTGTATGAGAGATACAGGTTCTCATCAGAGGGTATACTTTATGAGAGATACAGGTTCTCATCAGAGGATATTCTGTATGAGAGATACAGGTTCTCATCAGAGGGTATTCTGTATGAGAGATACAGGTTCTCATCAGAGGATATTCTGTATGAGAGATACAGGTTCTCATCAGAGGGTATTTATGAGAGATACAGGTTCTCATCAGAGGGTATTCGCTATTTGATCGTCCTTGTTGGACCTTATGTAGGCAATGCTACAAAAAGAAGCCGTGCGCAGTGTGTCTGTGTTTCACTGCGATTTGTTGCCACGGGTACATATTTGCGTACAGTTGGTAATGCCGAAAATATCAGCAAAAGGTGCCTTGCGATACGCAAGGTTGTAGCTGCCCTAAATACACTGCTAAATATGTTCGTGGTGTTTCCCAACTTTTTGCCAACACAAACTGTCAAGTTGCAAGTTATCAACTTGTAGGTAAAAGAAAACACCTGTATACGTGAATGAGCGGTAGAGTGGTGGTAGCGCGTCAGGCTTGAGATTCTGCGTGCTGGGTTCGATTCCCAAGTGAAGTACATTTATGTGTAGTTTAGTAAGTTATATTTCTTATGTCATATGGAATACTTATTCATTAATGTTATGGAACTATCCAGTTTGGTAATCTAGATGGGGGTAAAAGGCATGATGATGGACAGGCAACATATGAACCCCGGTCGCTGGCGTTCAGCTCACATCCTAATCCACCACACCGCCGTCGCTACCTTCCAGCACATGCAATACGTTTCTTACATATAGGATGTATTTGAAAGGAATTCCCTAAATTACACAATAAAGCAAGTTGGAGGTTGCTTTTGCATTTTGCAATCATATGCACTCTATTGGGATTAATGGCGAACAATTCTTACGCATTCACAGAATCTGCTGTTTTTTGCCAGCACGCCTCCCTGGGCAACTGTATCGCCCCTTGCCATTATTTGCTTTTTAAACTCCTCGTATGAGTTCATAATCACTACTTGCTCCCCCTGAGTGACATAGCCTACATAGCCCGTGTTCGCTCTGTCGGATCCATTGTGTCAAAGTGAATGACGTTGGGTTACGCCCTTTTTATGTGAACGCGCATTGAAACTAAAGCGGAAAACCTGGCTTGACAAATTTACTTTAAGTGAGCTTCGTGGAACCGTTTAACTCTGATTGCGAGTTTCGTATTTAGCAATCAAGGTTTTCCCAAGAAAGCCTGGACATGTTCAGCGAGCTTCGTAGTATACCCCCCTGGAAGGAACCCTCACCTCACGTGAAGTCAGCTCAGCGCTGCCCTCTAGTGGACATCTCCTAAGTGTGTGTGTGTGTGTGTGTGTGTGTACCTGGGGTGACAAGGCGCTCCTGTATTGTGGGTGTGAAGTCGTCGAGGGTCAGCAGCATGACGTACATGGTGAACACAAACATCCCGGCCAGAAAGACATAGAACACCAGGTAGAAAGACAGCACCAGACCTACATAGAGATCAGAGATAGATAGAGATAGATAAGAGATACACAGTGATAGAGATCAGAGATACATAGATATAGATAAGAGATACATAGAGATACAGATCAGAGATACATACAGATAGATCAGAGATACATGGAGATATAGATAAGAGATACATAGAGATACATATCAGAGATACATAGAGATAGATCAGAGATACACAAATATAGAGATAAGAGATACATAGAGATAGAGATCAGAGATACATAGAGATAGAGATCAGAGATACATAGAGACAGAACACCAGATAGAAAGACAGCACCAGACCTACAGAGATATATAGACATAGATACATAGAGATAGAGATAAAAGATACATAGAGATAGATAAGAGTTATATAGAGATAGGAGATACAGATAAAACACCAGGTAGAAAGACAGCATCAGACCTATATATATAAATATATATATGATATATGATATAGAGATTAAAGATAAGAGATATAGATAAGAGAGAGATCAGAGATAGAAATCGGAGAGGTAAGAGCTCAGATATAAGGGATAAGAGATTAGAGAAAAGACATATATATATATATAGAGAGAGAGAGAGAGAGAGAGAGAGAGAGAGAGAGAGAGAGATAGATACTAGACAGAAGGGTAGAATATAGAAGTGCATTAAATTAAACTCTCTCTTTATATCTCTATATGGACCGCCCACTTCTAACCTACATTCTGTCTGGAAGGGGGAGGGGCCAGTCTACCTCTATCACTCACACACACATCCTTTCAACAAACACACACACATGCATGTATTTTCAGTGGACATTCCCACTCTTGTGGATATGTGTGTGTGGGAGGAGAGAGAGCAAGAGAAACAGAGAGACAGAGAGAGAGAGTAACAGATGTAATGGTAGACAGATTAAAGTCCAATCAAACTCTTCTCTAATCCAGATTAACACACACACACGCACACACACACACACACACACACACACGATAAAATAAGGTTAGGTTTTATGTGTGTGTGTGTGTGTGTGTGTGTGTGTGTGTGTGTGTGTGTGTGTGTGTGTATATGTGTGTGTGCGTGCGCTTGTGTGCGTGCTTGTGTGCATGTATGTGTGCGTCCTTAAGTGCATGTCCTCAATCCAGGCTACAGCACCACAGGAATTATGGGTAATATGATGTCGCCATATAGCTTATGTAAGTCTGATTCAGTGCTTTAACAGACGCTAAAGCCCTGAAGACTGAATGATGCATGAAGACACATGGCCCATTCATCATGTCAAACAGAGACCCTCACTCACATCACCAGGACACAGCATCCCATTCAGTCAGAACAGAGCCTGTAGGAACAGTCCTAACATGGCCTGGCTATAGAGTATGAACACGGCCTGGATACAGAAACACCATTTTTACTAAATTAATTGACTCCAAATTCCAAACTTGCTCAGTGGTCCATACTGGTAGCCCAGTGGTCTATACTGGTAGCCGAGTGGTCCATACTGGTAGCCTAGTGGTCCATACTGGTAGCCCAGTGGTCCATATTGGTAGCCCAGTGGTCCATACTGGTAGCATAGTGGTCAACTGGTCCATACTGATAGCCCAGTGGTCCATAGGTAGCCCAGTGGTCCATACTGGTAGCCTAGCGGTCCATACTGGTAGCCCAGTGGTCCATACTGGTAGCATAGTGGCCCATAGGTAGCCTAGTGGTTCATACTGGTAGCCCAGTGGTCCATATTGGTAGCCCAGTGGTCCATACTGGTAGCATAGTGGTCAACTGGTCCATTCTGATAGCCCAGTGGTCCATACTGGTAGCCCAGTGGTCCATACTGGTAGCCCAGTGGTCCATACTGGTAGCCCAGTGGTCCATACTGGTAGCCCAGTGGTCCATACTGGTAGCCCAGTGGTCCATAGGTAGCCTAGTGGTCCATAGGTAGTCTAGTGGTCCATACTGATAGCCCACTGGTCCATACTGGTAGCCCAGTGGTCCATACTGGCAGCCTATTGGTCCATACTGGGAGCCCAGTGGTCCATACTGGTAGCCTAGTAGTCCATACTGGTAGCCTAGTGGTCCATACTGGTAGCCAAGTGGTCCATACTGGTAGCCTAGTGGTCCATAGGTAGCCTAGTAGTCCATACTGGTGGCCTAGTAGTCCATAATGGTAGCCTAGTGGTCCATAGGTAGCCTAGTAGTCCATACTGGTAGCCTAGTGGTCCATACTGGTAGCCTAGTGGTCCATAGGTAGCCTAGTAGTCCATACTGGTAGCCAAGTGGTCCATACTGGTAGCCTAGTGGTCCATAGGTAGCCTAGTAGTCCATACTGGTGGCCTAGTAGTCCATAATGGTAGCCTAGTGGTCCATAGGTAGCCTAGTGGTCCATACTGGTAGCCAATGGCCCTGTGAATGGAAATTCACAGTGCGTGTCTTTCCCTGGCGGAGACCACTGCTGCAGGATCGCGTATTCATCAACTGATCGTTTTTTAGTTTTCATTTCTGAAGTGGTTCAGTTCGTTTAAAAAATGTGTTAAATAGCTGCTAAATACGTTGATTATTAAAACCCTTCTTTATTAAAACCGTTAACCGTTAGCAGTGTTTCACGTTACCTTTTAATATCGGATACCAAAAAGGTACCAGGTACTACCCAGAACATTTGCTAATGGAAACCATTCAAAGCAAGTTGAGTTGAGTTGAGTCAAGCCGATACCATGCAGTGGAAAAGCATCATTCCTCACATCTCCATCAACGCACACACACACACACACACACACACACACACACACACACACAGTGAAGCACTTTGGGTGCCTGATAAATAGTTCTATATAAATGCAATTAACCCATTATTATATATTTTATATATTTTATCTTTTTTATAATTTGGTGTCATGACAATAAGGCACCTTGAACATTAACTACATAAAGGTAAATAAGGTAAATAGATAGGGTTTGGGTTAGTAAATATAGATAAATAAGGTCAATAGATAGGCTTAGTAAATATAGATAAATAAGGTAAATAGATAGGGTTAGGGTTAGTAAATATAGATAAATAAGGTCAATAGATAGGGTTAGAATTAGTAAATATAAATAAGGTCACTAGATAGGGTTAGTAAATATAGATAAATAAGGTCATTAGATAGGGTTAGGGTTAGTAAATATAGATAAATAAGGTCACTAGATAGGGTTAGGTTTAGTAAATATAGATAAATAAGGTCACAAGATAGGGGTAGGGTTAGTAAATATAACTAAGGTTAATAGATAGGGTTAGGGTTAGTAAATATAGATACGGTCGATTGAAGGGACCTCACCCCAGCTGGATGCAGTCCTGCCCAGGAACTCATGCGTTCTGGGGTTCCAGATGAACTCCCGCCACCCCGCTGGACCCTTTCTGCAGCTCGTCCTTGTTCGCCATCGCCAAGCTGGTCTTCAATATCGATTAGATCGATGACTTACAGCCAGTAGCAAGTAATTCAATATTGATTAGATTGATAACTTCCAGCCAGTACAGCAAGTAATTCAAGAGTGAAGCGGAAGACAGAGAGAGAGAGAGAGAGAGAGAGAGAGTACGAGCCAGTGAGGAGGCGTGCTGTAAGTGTGTCATGTTCCCCCCCCCCCCAGTGACCCCGACCACGTGACCTCCATCAGAGGATGAAATAAATTCTTAATCTGACATGTCCTGTTTGTGTGTGCGTGCTTGTGTGTGCATGCGTGTTTTGGCTCCTGGTGTATTTGTTTGTTACTGTGGTTCTTCTCTGTGTACAAGCTGCTCCTAACTTATTGCCCCCAGTGAATTTGAATTTCAGTGATTGATGTGTGTATGTGTGTGTGAGAGAGTGAGTGTGTATAATATTAATATTGAAGTATCTATATAAAATATTAATGTTGATGGTATCATATATATTAATATTGATGTATATATATATATATATATATATATATATATATATTAATATTGATGTATGTATATATAATATTAATGTCGATGGTATCATATATAATATGAATATTGATGTATGTATATATATTAATATTGATGTATCTATATATATATCTATATATATCTATATATATAGATATATATATTAATATTGATGTATCTGTATATAATATGAATATTGATGTATGTATGTATATATATATATATATATATATATATATATATATATATATATATATATGAATAATGATGTATCTATATATAATATTAATATAGATGTATCTGAATATAATATTGATGGTATCATATAATATTGATATTGATGGTATCATATATAACATTAATATTGATGTATCTATATATAATATTATTATTGACGTATCTATAGCATATATATATATCATATTGTTATATATATATAATAGTATTAATTTATGATGATTCATTCATGTGTATATCAGTGTGTGTTTAGCAGGGATCTAAGAGCATAGTTCTCTCTCTGTAGTTGATTGTTTCTGTCTTGAAGTTCTGTGATCTGCTGCTGAAGGATGACCATCTCCTCCTTAACGGCCTGCTGGAGGTGACCCTTCACCAGGTCCTAGAAGATAGATAGATAATATAATGTATATATATATATATATATATATATATATATATATATATATATATATATATATGAGCTGGAGGTGACCTTTCACCAGGTCATAGAAGAAAATATATTATACATATATAGAAAGAAAGGAGGAGAGAGACAAAGAGAAGAGAGAGAGAGGTGAGAGGTGAGAGGTGAGAGAGCGAGTTGAGAGAGAGAGAGGAGGAGAGGGAGGAGTAGAGAGTCCTAAATCCAGTCCTACCATGGCCTGTTGGATCTTGGTGTCGATGCTATGCAGGTCCATACCAGCATCACTGTAACGCACATGCACGCAAACACACACACACACACACAGTCAGTTCTCCTGCCATCTAGGGTCCATGTCAGCCTCCTGAGGGCTCTTGTTACCTCATCACAGGGCAGCTCCGCCCACTGGGTGGTGACATCACAGGAGACTCATAGCCCCGCCCACTGGGCGGTGAAATCAGAGAAGACTCAGTAGAGTTAATAGGGCGGGTAGAGTTAGTAGGGTTAGTAGAGCTAGTAGGGGTAAGGTTAGTAGGGCTAGGGTTGGTAGAGTTAGTAGGGTTAGTAGAGTTAGCATGGTTAGTAGAGTTAGTAGGGGTAAGGTTAGTAGGACTAGGGTAAGTATGGTTAGTAGAGTTAGTAGGGTTAGTAGAGTTTGTAGAGTTAGTAGGGTTAGTAGAGTTAGTAAGGTTATGGTAAGCAGGGTTAGTAGAGTTAGTAGAGTTTGTAGGGTTAGTAGGGTTAGTAGCGTTAGTAGGGTTAAGGTAAGTAGGGTTAAAAGAGTTAGTAGAGTTAGTAGGGTAAGTAGAGTTAGTAGGATTAAGGTTAGTAGGGTTAGTAGAGTTAGTAGGGTAAGTAGAGTTAGTAGGGCTAAGGTTAGTAGGGTTAGGGTTAAGGTTGGTAATGTTAGTGCAGGGAGGAAGTTGATGAGGGGACTTCCTGTTTTGTAGCGGAGGTTTGGCGCCAGGCCAGGACTCCCTGACCCCTCCACGACCTCTGACATTTCCCTGAACTCTCAGCTCCACTGAAGGTCGCTGGGTGGTGGGTGTGGTCAGACACCGCAGAGCATTGTGGGGGATAGGAGGAGTGTTTGGGGGGCGGGGCCGTGAGGGAGGAGGCGGGACATCCTGTCCACGCTCCAACACAGAGATTATTTCCTTTACACTGCCAAACATATCTAACGAATCACCTTCATTCATCCAAACAATCCTTTGGATGGAGACCCGCCAATCACAATGTAGCTCTTGTGGTCAGCCAATGGCAGCTATCCTGCGATCACAGATTTACCACTAGTTTAGTTGTCAGACCAGATGCAGCGTTCACAGATAATCCACTGGTTTAGTCGTCAGACCAGATGCAGCGATCACAGATAATCCACTAGTGTAGTAGTCAGACCAGATGCAACGATCACATATAATCCACGAGTTTAGTCATCAGACCAGATGAAGCGATCATAGATAATCCACTAGTTTAGTAGTCAGACCAGATGCAACGATCACATATAATCCACGAGTTTAGTCATCAGACCAGATGAAGCGATCATAGATAATCCACTAGTTTAGTAGTCAGACAAGACGCAATGATCACAGATAATCCACTGGTTTAGTAGTCAAACAACATGCAGCGATCACAGATAATCCACTGGTTTAGTCATCAGACCAGATGCAGCGATCACAGATAATCCACTAGTGTAGTAGTCAGACCAGATACAGTGAACACAGATAATCCACTAATTTAGTAGTCAGACCAGACGCAACGATCACAGATAATCCACAAATTTAGTCGTCAGACCAGATGAAGCGATCATAGATAATCCACTAGTTTAGTAGTCAGACAAGATGCAATGATCACAGATAATCCACTAGTTTAGTAGTCAAACAAGATGCAGCGATCACAGATAATCAACTAGTTTAGTCGTCAGACCAGATACAGTGAACACAGAGCCTCCTACACACTGACTTCTTATTTTGTGATTGGTCCAGATATACAGTACATTCCAACTGTCCATGTGTGTGTCAGCCAGTAGGAGAGTTGCTCCCACTCAGCAAAAACCATGTGACTATAATGTCAAAAACCTCCTTGTTCCCACGACAACTCTCAGAACACAGACCTGCCTGTCTGTCAGTCTATAATACATATTGTATTATTGTAAAGTACACACTAACACACACAAACACACACTTACACACACAAACACACACTAACCTGTCTATATTAAACAGAGAGAGGAATAACATATTTAAATGAAAGAATAATAGTAACAACAGTACTTATTTATATTTTTATTATGAATACTATAGGGATGCACAATACATATCGGTCCGATAAATGATCAGCAGATAGTAGGAAATGTGTTAGAGCCACGTTGCGCGCATATTCGTTTCTTTGGTAGGTTATTTTTTATGCAGAAGACACCTTCCGCAGTGTGAGAATCAGCAAGACCGACAGAGACATTTAGAATTTACATTTAGGGCATTTAGCAGATGCTTTTGTCCAAAGCGACTTACATTAACTACATTTGTCAGAAGAAAGTGAAACAATTTATCGCTGTTGGTACAATAGAACAAGTTTCAAGCACTCATAATTGAAAGGTTAACCCATTCCTCGTATACAACAAAGATAGCTAGGGTAAGATGCAACATGATGCCAAGTACTATTTTTTTTTTACTATAAAGTGCCAGGACGTACAAACATACAATAAGTGCATAAGAGGAACCTTTTTTTGTAATAATAATGATATTAATTAAATGTTCTTGGGGTTCCCCCCATGATTTTGTTTTCCATGGTGGCGCTCCCACTAGTCAGTGGAGGCTGTGCGTTATTTAGCTATTTCAATGTTTAAATGAGGCCAAAAGACACCAAAAAGCTCTACCTACTAATAACGGCTTGATCATTTAATAAACATGAATATACAATCTTTTTTCCTTTTATGGCGATTTGTTACCCACAATAGTGCCTGTGTGATTTCTCTTCGGGTGAATCTGCCGTGCAATGTCATCAAAACTTTGCACGATGTTCAAACCAGCTATTTGCTTTGTGATAATTGGAAGTAGGCCTACTCTCATACTATGGAAGCTAATAGGAGGTAGGCCTACTCTCATACTATGGAAGCTAATAGGAGGTAGACCTACTCTCATACTATGAAGCTAATAGGAGGTAGACCTACTCTCATACTATGAAGCTAATAGGAAGTAGGCCTACTCTCATACTATGAAGCTAATAGGAGGTGGACCTACTCTCATACTATGAAGCTAATAGGAAGTAGGCCTACTCTCATACTATGAAGCTAATAGGAGGTAGGCCTACTCTCATACTATGAAGCTAATAGGAGGTAGGCCTACTCTCATACTATGAAGCTAATAGGAAGTAGGCCTACTCTCATACTATGAAGCTAATAGGAAGTAGGCCTACTCTCATACTATGAAGCTAATAGGAGGTAGGCCTACTCTCATACTATGAAGCTAATAGGAAGTAGGCCTACTCTCATACTATGGAAGCTAATAGGAGGTAGGCCTACTCTCATACTATGAAGCTAATAGGAAGTAGGCCTACTCTCATACTATGAAGCTAATAGGAGGTAGGCCTACTCTCATACTATGGAAGCTAATAGGAGGTAGGCCTACTCTCATACTATGAAGCTAATAGGAAGTAGGCCTACTCTCATACTATGAAGCTAATAGGAGGTAGGCCTACTCTCATACTATGAAGCTAATAGGAAGTAGGCCTACTCTCATACTATGAAGCTAATAGGAGGTAGGCCTACTCTCATACTATGGAAGCTAATAGTAGGTGGACCTACTCTCATACTATGAAGCTAATAGGAAGTAGGCCTACTCTCATACTATGAAGCTAATAGGAGGTAGGCCTACTCTCATACTATGGAAGCTAATAGGAGGTGGACCTACTCTCATACTATGAAGCTAATGGGAGGTGGACCTACTCTCATACTATGAAGCTAATAGGAAGTAGATCTACTCTCATACTATGGAAGCTAATAGGAAGTAGGCCTACTCTCATACTATGGAAGCTAATAGGAAGTAGGCCTACTCTCATACTATGAAGCTAATAGGAGGTAGGCCTACTCTCATACTATGAAGCTAATAGGAGGTAGGCCTACTCTCATACTATGAAGCTAATAGGAGGTAGGCCTACTCTCATACTATGGAAGCTAATAGGAAGTAGGCCTACTCTCATACTATGAAGCTAATAGGAGGTAGGCCTACTCTCATACTATGGAAGCTAATAGGATGTAAGCCTACTCTCATACTATGAAGCTAATAGGAAGTAGGCCTACTCTCATACTATGGAAGCTAATAGGAGGTAGGCCTACTCTCATACTATGAAGCTAATAGGAAGTAGGCCTACTCTCATACTATGAAGCTAATAGGAGGTAGGCCTACTCTCATACTATGAAGCTAATAGGAAGTAGGCCTACTCTCATACTATGAAGCTAATAGGAGGTAGGCCTACTCTCATACTATGAAGCTAATAGGAGGTAGGCCTACTCTCATACTATGAAGCTAATAGGAAGTAGGCCTACTCTCATACTATGAAGCTAATAGGAGGTAGGCCTACTCTCATACTATGAAGCTAATAGGAAGTAGGCCTACTCTCATACTATGAAGCTAATAGGAGGTAGGCCTACTCTCATACTATGGAAGCTAATAGGAGGTAGGCCTACTCTCATACTATGGAAGCTAATAGGAGGTGGACCTACTCTCATACTATGAAGCTAATAGGAAGTAGGCCTACTCTCATACTATGAAGCTAATAGGAAGTAGGCCATGGGGATTGAACCCAGTACCATTCGGCTGGGAGTAGAACACCCCCATCCACTACCCTATTCTGCCCTGTACTTGCACTGCCCTGCCCTGTAAGTCTACCTTGTTCAGTTTATGCTAAATTACAAGGAATACCTGTTGGTCAATTCATGGTCTTCCTCCAGATGCACATCTCCTCCATCAGCTTTCCTCGGTCAAGGATTCCTGGTCTGGTAACAAACACAGCGCTAGTTTGACCTATCGCCTTGTAACAAACAGTGGTAGTTTTCATCTGGTAACAAACAACAGTAGTTTAGCCCAGAGGTTTTCAACCAGTGTGCCGTGAGGCAAGTTCAAGTGTGCCGTGGAATTTTGAAGGACTCAATGCGTTTTTTTATGGAAAAAAAAAAAAAAAAATTATAAAAAAATGTAATGCACCAATGGCACTGCTTCTTAATAATTAAAAACATTTGGAAAGAGTCACTTATTTATAACGTTCTGTTAATTATTTTATCTCATTGGCCTTTATTTATATTCTTAGTTTGATTTTGGAAATACATGTTGGTCCGTGGGAGGATAGGGGGCGGGGGGGAATTATTACTTTGCTGCACATTACCAACGCGATACCATGGTAACCATATAAACCTCATAACAACGATTGCGTCCAACGTAGTTTTAATGTTACATTTTACAGTTTTACACAATGGACAGATTTCTTACACATTAAAAGGAAAATAGATGACATGTCTGATGACATCGAGGAAAGTCTGACGGAGAAGTTGGAAGCAAGTTGCAAGTTCTCTTTGCAAATTGATGAATCCACGGACATCAGCAGAGCCGCTCAGCTACTGGCTAATGTAAGATACATCGATGGGGAATGTATTAAGGAGAGCTCTTTTTTTTGTAAGGAACTAGAAAGCCAAGCGATTTTTAAGGTGGCAGATAACTGGCAGAAAAATATTTCTTGGGATATTCCAGTGTGTGCACAGATGGTGCGGCAGCGATTATGGGAAAAGTGAGAGGATTTGTAGCTAAAGGGAAAGCACAACACCCTAATATTAAAATAAACCACTGCATTCTACATAGTGAAGCTCTAGTTGCCAAAACCTTGCCTCCTGAGTTGGCAGAAGTGTTAGACCAGGCTGTGAAGATGGTCAATTATATTAAATCGCGGCCTTTGAAGTCTCGCCTCTTCTCCATTTTATGCACTGAAATGGGAGCTGACCACCAAAGTCTTCTCCTACACACCAAAGTGCATTGGCTGTCACGGGGAAAAGTCCTCTCTTGTCTTTATGAGCTCTGAGAAGAGCTCTTGGCATTTTCGAGGGAACACGATGTGCCACACAAGGAAAAGCTAGCCAGTGAGATGTGGTGCGCCAAGCTGGCTTATCTTGCCGACATATTCGCCATCTCAATGAGTTAAACACAAAGATTCAGGGCAGAAATTAAAACATTCTCACCACCACTGACAAGATACGTGGGTTAATGGCAAAACTGAGCCTTTGGCAAGAGGCTTTGGATGAGGGCTCCACGGAGATGTTTCCTTTGCATCAGCTGAGCTACAGACAGGACGAGCACGCACAGTTATCGCCACACACCTGCAATCTTTAAAGGAGAGGTTTGAGCGCTACTTTCCTATGACATATGTCGAAGATCACGACTGGATCTGTGACACATTCAATCCACTGTCTTCCACACAGAAGCTCACAATGAGAGAGAAGGAGTGTGCAGAGCTCCGAATGGACCGCACACTGAAGCTGAGGTTTGGAGAGGTGCCCCTTGATGCATTCTGGCTATCTGCAGTACCCGAGTACCCCATCATCTCCGGGCATGCTATTGCAGAACTTTTACATTTTCCCACCACCTACCTGTGCAAACACGCTTTCTCCGCTCTTGCCTACATCAAAAACAGGAGGTTTCGCCTTTCAGTGGAGGAGGACTTGCGAGTGGCACTCTCTTCAATACCACCAAGGATTAAAATAATCTGTGTGCGTCGCCAAGCCCAGGTGTCCCACTAAAGTCGGGAAGTCAGCACATTTCTAAGACTAATAATTTACAGTTTTCTATTAACATTTTAGTTGGCGAATTGTTTTCTCTTTATTGTACAATAATGTTTTTATTGGTAACTGTTGAGTGTACATGAAGTAGGCCTATGCCATTCCTAAGCTACGTTTATATAATAATTATAATATGTATCATTTATACGTATTTAGTTTAGCTATTTCAGTTCTCACACTTTAGCGCATCCCTCTCCATTAACTCCCTTACAGTTGGGCCTTTGGAGATACACCCCTGGGGGAAGGAAGATTACTTCGCAGACATTGATGGAACTGACTGCTTCGTTTGGACTACCGGTTTCTGTCTCATCATTTGTTGGCTTTTAATGCCTCATTTGTTGGCTGCTGTTTTTTAAGTGCCTTGGTGGCCTGGCCTATTTTAGTAAATATTTTTAAGGGTTCAGGTTAGAAACCCTGTAAAAAGACTGTTGTTTTATTAACGGAGTAATGTTTTGTGCTATGTTTAGTTGAATATATTTTATTTTGTGTGTGTACCTGGACTATGTTTAGTTATGTACCTGGACTATGTTTATGTTTTAGTTATGGTAGTTGGCTGTAACATCTGGTACCAAACACACAGCAGTAGTAAGCTGTAACGTCTAGTAACAAACATAGCGGTAGTTAGCTGTAACATCTGGTATCAAACACATCGGTAGTTAGCTGTAACATCTGGTAACAAACTGTGGTAGTAAGCTGTAACATCTTTGACACCTTTCTCACACAATTTTCAAACCGCCATATCGTTGACATTCAGAACACATTACTTCTGAACTAAATGTTGACCTAAGTATTTACCTTCCAAAAACGTTAGTAGTCACATTGTTGTCCAGGCAGGTCCACCAGCACAGCTGTAATGTCTGGTAACAAACACAGCGGTAGTTAGCTGAAGAAGAAGAAACATTCATCAATTTAAACTAACTGAACACATAAGAAACATTCATCCATTTAAATTAACTGAACACATAAGAAACATTCAACCATTTAAACTAACTGACTACATAAGAAACATTCATGTATTTGAAAACAGCCCCTGTCTATCACACTGCTGCAGCAGCAGTTTTAAGGTAGCATTTGCCAACCATAAACTTATTTGACTTTTCTGAAGAGATGTGTAGTGTCATTTGTTGTTTATGCCAACAGGCATTCTTACATTAAACAATTTTTTAAAAAATGTATTAAATGAAGATAAAACATTAGAAACGCGAGTGCAATTCCTTAAGGCACGATAAAAGGCCTTTGTGAATGCTTCTCATGAGGGTTAAAAAACATTATTCTCCATAAGTTAGTTTTTAGTAAAAGGCTGCATGCTGTTTGATAATAAGCGATAATAAGCGATAATAAGCGTGGCGGCCATCTTGAGGCGGGGTGTGAAAGCAAGTGTGGCAGAAAATATGCTTTTTTTAATGCTGTAAACAGGATTTTGAGACCATTACTGCAAAAACTAAAAAGATTCAGAAAAAGTCTAAAAAGTTTTTCCTTGTACTCTTTTCCCTTTCTACTCGTATAGTATTGAAACTGACCTCACCGTTATGGAGGACTTTCCACTCCTGCAGTATTGAAACTGACCTCACCATTATGGACGACTTTCTACTCGCGTAGTATTGAAACTGACCTCACCGTTATGGAGGACTTTCTACTCGCGTAGTATTGAAACTGACCTCACCGTTATGGACGACTTTCTACTCGTGTAGTATTGAAACTGACCTCACCGTTATGGAGGACTTTCTACTCGTGTAGTATTGACACTGACCTCACTGTTATGGACAACTTTCTACTCGTGTAGTATTGAAACTGACCTCACCGTTATGGAGGACTTTCTACTCTTGTAGTATTGAAACCGACCTCACCGTTATGGAGGACTTTCTACTCTTGTAGTATTGAAACCGACCTCACCGTTATGGAGGACTTTCTACTCTTGTAGTATTGAAACCAACCTCACCGTTATGGAGGACTTTCTACGCGTGTAGTATTGAAACCGACCTCACCGTTATGGAGGACTTTCTACCGGTGTAGTATTGAAATTGACCTCACCGTTATGGAGGACTCATAAAGGATGTCTCATAATGCCTGGTTTCAAAAATCTACCGGCTAAGCATTTGTATTGATGCAATCATGGATTTCTTTTACTTGCCAATGTTCATTTCAACAGGAACCATCCCGGAAAGATCCAAACTAGGACCCTTTTTGAACTGAAGTTGTGCTCTCCCTCAGCTGGGGAGGCAGAGAAACCGTCGCCAAGGCTTCAAGATCTACGGAGGGAACGTTGAAATGTGTTCCATGGTTCTCTGGTGTAAGACCTAGGTTGTGTTCTAGTAGCTGAGAGGAAGAGCCCTCATATCTGGCCCTTGACATTTCTCTTGGGGAATCCCCATCACCATCTTGAAGGATATTCTACTTCATGTAACTGATGTTACGACGGCCTCTTGAACACTTGGTCTCTCTTGATGGTGCAAGTCTACAAAACAGTAGACTTCAGAGAGTATCGTATCCCAGCATGCATCTCTGTCTGCTCAGACCACATCTAGTAGCTGGTTCCCTCCGAAGTTTCCCTCAGGATAGCTGGCGCTTGATACTCGCATTTTTATCTGGTAAAGTGAATGACTAGAGGCCTTGGGGCTGAAACGATCTCAACCTATTCTCAAACTTTAAATGGGTAAGAGGCCCTGCTCGCTGGCTTGGAGCAGAGCGTGGAATGCGAGTGCCCAGCGGGCCACTTTTGGTAAGCAGAACTGGCGCTGCGAGATGAACCGAACGCCGGGTTAAGGCACCCGATGCCGACGCTCATCAGACCCCAGAAAAGGGGGACCAGTCTGCTAGCAGCAGTGGTCTGACTAGCAGAAAAATGTCATCCCTATGGCACTCAACACAGTAGCAGTTGGTGACCAATCAACATTTCTTCCTGCCCCCCCAATCAAGGCAGTCTAGAACCGGGCCTTGTCCACACATAATTAGTTCAGGAACAACAACCTCAACAACCCAATGAGTTGAAGACATTAAAACTCCTTCAAAACACGTCAAATAACCCCCACAACTGGACTAAACATTTAGCATGTTGGTCAGAAACATCAAGTTGTACTTTGTGACTCACAGCAGGTCCAGAGAGGTGTGTTGGTTTGACTTGGAAAAGCCTTTGTGATGAACTTGTGGACCAGAGGGACAGACTATAAGTCACAAAGTCTCCCCGGAAACCACAACATAAAGGCACCCTGGTTTAATGTCTTATATTCATATATGATATATAGAATATATATATATATTACTTCTATTAATATTACCTTCATGTTTAGGAAACAATAGACGGCTAACAAGTGGTGGCACCGCGCGTGCTGCTGAACGGAGCCAAAGCAGCGCGAGCTGCAGCAGGTGAGGTGAGCAGCCCGAGCTGCAGCAGGTGAAGTCATTAATTAAACTAAAAGCAGCTGCAGTACCTCTGGGTGCTTGTCTGTCCACCCGTAAGCTACAGCCAACATAAATAAAGTCCTTCTTAGCGCCAATAAGTCCACTGAATAAGCGGGTTCCTACTGATTAGACAGAACATCATGAGCCAGGTGGACATGAAGAAACACTTTCACATGACTTCTCCTTCTGGACTAAGTCATGTTCAGAGTTGTTGTTGTGCAGACGTGTTCAATGGCCTCATCAGCCACTCCCAGCTGCAGGTCGTCCTCCTGCTCCTCCTCTCCTCCAACATGGAGCTCCTGTTAGCTTCCTCGAACCCAACTCCGGAGCTCTATAAAAGACACTATTAAGACATGATAAGATACTATTATATGTATAAATATGTATTCACCGGGACATTGTTGTGGACACTTGCTCGGTAGTATTATAGTGTTTTTCGGGCCATTGTTGTGGATGTTACGAATAAATAACAGCACATGTATCAACAGGCTGTAATATCCTCATATAGCCACAAGGGAACAGGACCAAATATATAAGCTGTATTAACCGCACCTGGCCACCAGATGGCAGCACATAATACACTAGGAGGCGGGCGCTCAACACTAGCCAATCAGAGCATATTACACATCATAGAGGCCACACCTGCCCAGGTACTATCGAGCGCACACAAGCAGGAGAGGGCAGAAACTCTATAGGCAGCGTATCTATTAGATATCCAGCTAAGAGTCGCTCCACGCGTGAATGATACAATTCCTCTCCTTTTGCTTCATAGATAATAGACCAAAACCTAAACAAATAAAGTGAGTTAAAAGCGATCCTGTGTCGGCGGCCTTCTTCCTCAAAGAACACCACAACATGGACACTTGCTCGGTAGTATTATACTGTATTGTTTTTCGGGACATTGTTGTGGACACTTGCTCGGTAGTATTATAGTGTTTTTCGGGACATTGTTGTGGACACTTGCTCGGTAGTATTATGGTGTTTTTCGGGACGTTGTTGTGGACACTAACTCGGTGGTATTATAGTGTTTTTTCGGGACATTGTTGTGGACACTAACTCGGTGGTATTATAGTGTTTTTTCGGGACATTGTTGTGGACACTTGCTCGGTAGTATTATAGTGTTTTTCGGGACATTGTTGTGGACACTAATTCGGTGGTATTATAGTGTTTTTCGGACACTAACTCGGTGGTATTATAGTATTTTTCGGACACTAACTCAGTGGTATTATAGTGTTTTTCAGACACTAACTCGGTGGTATTATAGTGTTTTTCGGAGACTAACTCTGTAGTATTATAGTGTTTTTCGGACACTAACTCGGTGGTATTAGTGTTTTTCGGACACTAACTCGGTGGTATTATGGTGTTTTTCAGACACTAACTCAGTGGTATTAAAGTGTTTTTCGGACACTAACTCGGTGGTATTACAGTGTGTTTCGGACACTAACTCTGTAGTATTATAGTGTTTTTCGGACACTAACTCGGTGGTATTATAGTGTTTTTCAGACACTAACTCGGTGGTATTATAGTGTTTTTCGGACACTAACTCTGTGGTATTAAAGTGTTTTTCGGACACTAACTCGGTGGTATTATAGTGTTTTTCGGAGACTAACTCTGTAGCATTATAGTGTTTTTCGGACACTAACTCGGTGGTATTATAGTGTTTTTCGGACACTAACTCTGTAGTATTATAGTGTTTATCGGACACTAACTCTGTAGTATTATAGTGTTTATCGGACACTAACTCGGTGGTATTATCTTGTTTTTCGGGACGAAGCTGAAGCTAGCTTCCGATTCGTAGTTCCTTATTCGCAGCTAGTGATGTGCGATCGGGAAGGAGTCGATTTTTATAATGATGAATATCAAACTGGAAATACTTTGTTACCACATGTACTGTGACATGTTTATTGATCGAAAACAATTCATTTGTAATGTATAATCTATGTTGTGTGATGCCATACAGTATATCCCCAGTGTAGGATTCAGTCTGGTCTCAATGCTTCTTCACACTCAGAACCGATCTCAGAACCGGTGTCGTGCCATAAAGTGATTGTCTGCCAAAAATTGATTGAAGGCCAAATACAGTTACTCAAAGGTGATTTCTGCCTAAATATGACTTGCTCTCATTCATAAGCTTCATAATATAAACACTGGAGCTCACAGGACACAAATTATTTTAAAGGACCATTACAACACAAAATAGGCATTTTCACCTGCCAAAAATTGATTGAAGAACAAACGTTAAACTTTCGAAGACACGTGCCTTTGCTATAATTACATTATAATACAGTTGTGTGTATCTGCATATTATGGCCATTTAATCCAGAGAAAAGCAGACGTTTTTGCGCTACCGTTCAACGGGCTGCTGTACGCGCTCCCGCGACAATCACTTCTTCGCACGACATCGCCAGCTTTTCACGGGTTAAATCACCTTGCGCCACCCAAAACATGCAGGTTATAAACTAAACAGGACATAGACTATCTGAATATGCTGTTTACAGTCTGGCCCAAAGTCGTTTTCATGGTGCAATGGACAGCTGAATGGCCTGAAAACGCAAGCTCCTCATTCGCATTTAAACGCTCCTCCAACATAGAGCAGCAATAAGTGCAGTCAAATAACATTTGATCAAAGAATAACCGTTTGGCCATACTTATCTCTCATCCATCACATACCATGGCTACACAGTCCATTAGTTCACTTTATAAATGTAGTTAGTGGTGTTGCCAGTGATAGTTGTCATGTGTAGTAGCTGAGACTGGCCTCTAGGGGGCAGTAGGTAGACACAGTCCATTAGTTCACTTTATAAATGTAGTTAGTGGTGTTACAGTGATAGTTGTCATGTGTAGTAGCTGAGACTGGCCTCTAGGGGGCAGTAGGTAGACACAGTCCATTAGTTCACTTTATAAATGTAGTCAGTGGTGTTACAGTGATAGTTGTCATGTGTAGTAGCTGAGACTGGCCTCTAGGGGCAGTAGGTAGACACAGTCTATTAGTTCACTTTATAAATGTAGTCAGTGGTGTTACAGTGATAGTTGTCATGTGTAGTAGCTGAGACTGGCCTCTAGGGGGCAGTAGGTAGACACAGTCCATTAGTTCACTTTATAAATGTAGTTAGTGGTGTTACAGTGATAGTTGTCATGTGTAGTAGCTGAGACTGGCCTCTAGGGGGCAGTAGGTAGACACAGTCCATTAGTTCACTTTATAAATGTAGTCAGTGGTGTTACAGTGATAGTTGTCATGTGTAGTAGCTGAGACTGGCCTCTAGGGGGCAGTAGGTAGACACAGTCCATTACTTCACTTTATAAATGTAGTTAGTGGTGTTACAGTGATAGTTGTCATGTGTAGTAGCTGAGACTGGCCTCTAGGGGGCAGTAGGTAGACACAGTCCATTAGTTCACTTTATAAATGTAGTTAGTGGTGTTACTGTAACAGGGTAGATCAGTAATATTAGTGTTTAGATCTAGTAGATCAATAATATAAGTGCAGATCTAGAGAGAGTAGATCAGTAATATTCGTGTGTAGATCTAGAGAGAGTAGATCAGTAATATTCGTGTGTAGATCTAGAGAGTAGATCAGTAATATTCGTGTGTAGATCTAGAGAGAGTAGATTAGTGATCAGCTTGTGGAGTAACTAGACCGGTAGTTATGTTTACTGTGAAGACATGTTCTTGTGTATGAGTGAAAGTGACTGACCTGTCTGTCTGTCTTTCTGCGTGTCTCTCTGCCTGGCGGTCTGTCTGTCTTTCTGCCTGCCTGTCTGCCTGCCTGTCTGTCTCTCTGCATGTTTGCGACACACACAAACACACAAAACAAATAAAACATAAAAACCAACTGATTTCATGATCAATATTTTGAAGGGTGTGTGTGTGGACAGATCCAGATTGATCAGAGTCCTGAACAGAGCTGCCTCCTACACACCATTGAGCTGACCGACGAGTCCACTTCTGTGGTCCCACCCAGATGGGAGAAGACACCATTTTAGATGTGAAGAAACCAACAGCATTTGTTTCTCATAGACCCAGATACTTTCTGTCTGTGTCTGTCTTACATACATACCTGTCTGTCCTCCAGCGATGGCTCTATCATCATGTCTCACTTTGGAGGAACCTGTGGAGGTGAGACCTCCCACTGTGCCGATATCAACATAGGGGCTTTTATTTTTGAAGTGCAACTCTCTGAATCACTTTGTTGTAGCCGGTGTTCCTAAGTTCTCTCTCTCTCTCTGTTTTAGCTGGTGTTTGTAGCAGTCGTTCCCCTGCAACACACCACCTATGTGGCTTTTGCGGGGGCCCTCCGACATAGGACACAGGTAGGTGTTGTATAGGAATCCATCTATTGTGAATGGCAAGATGGTACAAGCTGAGCAGAAGTAACACAGTTTGATATTTCCTTGCTCCTCGATTGAACCGGAAGTCGCTCTGGTCCGCCATTTTGAGGGTCGTCCCAAAGCTCTTATCCCTGCACCGAGGACAGAGAGATCGAGAGCGAGGAGGGATCACCGAGGAGCTAGGAGCGAGGATACACAAGAGCAGCCCCTGATATGTATGCAGCACGAAACAGACGTTACTTCACATGACGCTTCAGAGGAAATTTCTAGTTTCTCTACAAAACATTTCCTCGTTGCCTCTCTCCTTGCGCCTCTCCATGCATCCTCGTGGGAGGGACTAAGACACAAGGAAAGGAAGCAAGTGAAGGGAACGTAGATGCAATTTTTAGAGACATGGGATGCACCTTCTGTCATGACAGTGGCTCTCTCCTGTGTGTGTGTGGTGATAGCTGGTTTATCCTGGGTGCCATGATTGCTCTGCACCACAGGTGTGCAGCCTCACCACCCGGCCCCAGAGTCCAATCAGTCTGACTGGGGCCAGGTGAGGCTGTAGACCAGCTATCAACCACACACACTCCACAGTGTTCCTAAGTTCTCTCTGTTCTAGCTGGTGTTCCTAAGTTCAGCAGTTCTCTCGACAGGGGTGTGGTCCGGGTGTCGCTGCCTCCCTGTTGGAGCACAAGCACCCGCTGTCAGTATCGATATATATACAATATATATAATAGATATATCTATATACATACATAGTGTAAGCTACATCTATAGATATATCTACAATATCTCTCTAGATATATAGATATAGATTAGTGATGGGCCGCTAACGGCGTTATCGGCTGCGATAACGCGAGATTTTTATCGGCGATATTATCGCGAACCGAAATCCTCCGGTAGCACACCCCCCCCCGCGCTCAACAATCGCGCAGACCCACTTTTAGTCATCATTTAGGTAATATAAGTCATTATTTAGGCAATATAAGTCATTATTTAGGTAGCAAACACATATTATGGACACCTTCGACATCATTCAAAGGAGCCACGTTAATCTAGATTAACCTAGATTAATTTCAAGATTAGTCTAGATTAATCTAGATTAAATATTTTAATCTATGCCCATCTCTAATATATATATATATATATATATATATATATATATATATATATATACACAGGCACACACACACACACGAGTTGTTCAGTTGTTTTGTTATTTTCATTGATTTATTCCAACATTCAATATTTTACGTAAAGTCATCAAAATCACAGATCAATCATACATCATACACAACAAATGTTTCTACTAGCGGTGCTCACCTAGTTATGTGGCTATCTGTGTTAGCATGGCATATTGGCTAACTGTGATAGCCTATTCTTGTCACTAGAAGTTCTAGCACAGTGCTGTAGCTAACAATGACAACCTGTATTCTTCTCAGTTGGTCTGTGATGTCATGATGTTGGTGTGTTATGTGAAGGTGATGTCATGATGTTGGTGTGTTATGTGAAGGTGATGTCATGATGTTGGTGTGTTATGTGAAGGTGATGTCATGATGTTGGTGTGTTATGTGAAGGTGATGTCATGATGTTGGTGTGTTATGTGAAGGTGATGTCATGATGTTGGTGTGTTATGTGAAGGTGATGTCATGATGTTGGTGTGTTATGTGAAGGTGATGTCATGATGTTGGTGTGTTATGTGAAGGTGATGTCATGATGTTGGTGTGTTATGTGAAGGTGATGTCATTATGTTGGTGTGTTATGTAAAGGTGATGTGGCAGTCATCTGGGATGCAGTACAGATGTTTGTTCCGCTCAAACAGCTGCGAGAGCGCTTGCATGTAGTTACCATGAAGAACATCTATGTCTTCATTACTGGGAGACGCAGTCTGGACCACTGGAATAGGCTCGCCGACTAGGGAGGGAGGGAAGGAAGGTGGTAGGGAGGGAGGGATAGAGAGAGAGAAAATTAACGCATGCTAACCCTTAGCTATAATTGTTCACATGTGACGTGAACATACATGACATAGTTATCATACTTGGTAACTAAAGCCCAAATCACACATCCTGCATGCATGCGAAGAGCCGCAAAGTTCCGTGTCGCTACCAAACTTAGGAACACGAGACCGTACATGCCCCTTTTGCCAGTCGCAATGGAGAAGACTCCATATCACCATTCTGTTTCAGGATTTGCTCGTCGTACATTTGGGGTCAGAAACTCTATACTGCCACTTATTTATACTCTAAGTATAAATTCAGGCGCTATACTGCCACCTTGTGTACACGTTATCATGACGTGGAAGTATAAATACAGGCGCCAAGCGGAATTGTTTTTTGGAGCACAGACCATTTCTGTATCCGCTCTAGACAGGATCACAAACTGCAAAGTTGATAAGTTGAGAGCCCCAGACTAGTACCTAGAGTGTGAACAGACTTCCCGTAGGGCAAAGTGTGTTACCTACTGTGTGTATGGACTTCCTGTAGGGCAGTGTGTATGGACTTTCTGTAGGGTACCTAGAGTGTGTATGGACTTCCTGTAGGGCATATGACCTGTGTGTGTGTGTCTGGTATCTCGAGTGTGTATGGACTTCCTGTAGGGTACCTATAGTGTGTATGGACTTCCTGTAGGGTACCTATAGTGTGTATGGACTTCCTGTAGGGCATATGACCTGTGTGTGTGTGTCTGGTATCTCGAGTGTGTATGGACTTCCTGTAGGGTACCTATAGTGTGTATGGACTTCCTGTAGGGTACCTATAGTGTGTATGGACTTCCTGTAGGGCAGAAGACCGAAGCTGTATTGGAACACTCCCCTGGCGTGGAACAGAGGAAGAGAAACCCCCATGATGCACTGCAGCCGCTCCTGGTTAAAACCAAACATAATGTATAATACAATATCTAATAACAATAATAATAATATATTATGTAATAATAATAATAATAATAACCTGTAGTGATCGGAGTGGAGAGCCACTGGGGTTAGGCATCTGGTCAAACAGCTCGTTCTCACCAAAGGAGAACACAGGGACCAGATGAGCTCTGTACACACACACAAACAAACACACACACACACACACACACACACACCTTCCTATCAAATACCTCCAATAGGCTCCACTCATTACATCCCTCCTATCAGATACCTCCAATAGGCTCCACCTACCCGTGTTTGAGGGCCAGCTTGATAAAGCCCTTCCTCTTGAGAAGCTGAAAAAAAAACACTTTATAAACAACCTTATCATCCATCCATCACCCATAGGTTTAGAGACCTGTAGGTGAGGTAATTGGTTAGTTTAGAGACCTGTACGGTGAGGTAATTGGTTTGTTTAGAGACCTGTACAGTGAGTTAATTGGGTGAGTGAATTGGTTTGTTTGGAGACCTGTAAGGTGAGTTAATTGGTTTGTTTAGAGACCTGTAAGGTGAGTTAATTGGTTTGTTTAGAGACCAGGGGGGTGTACTACGAACCTCGATTAGTGGGTTAGCGAGGTATGTTGCGCTCAAAGCCTGGGTTAGCTGTCCTACGAAAGTCGCTCTCTTTTAGCGTCGCTATATCACCATGGTAACTTATGCTGGCAACCAAACCTGGTCGGGAGGAGGTTTTCAGCTCAGACTTTCCGATTAGATCGGCTTCTTAAAGCTGAGCGCCGCTTTCGGGACAGATCCGATCCCTTGGCATTGCCTGAGGATATTCTGTATGAGAAATACAGGTTCTCATCAGAGGGTATTCTTTATGAGAAATACAGGTTCTCATCAGAGGGTATTCTGTATGAGAGATACAGGTTCTCATCAGAGGGTATTCTGTATGAGAGATACAGGTTCTCATCAGAGGGTATTCTTTATGAGAGATACAGGTTCTCATCAGAGGATATTCTGTATGAGAGATACAGGTTCTCATCAGAGGGTATTCGCTATTTGATCGTCCATGTTGGACCTTATGTAGGCAATGCTACAAAAAGAAGCCGTGCGCAGTGTGTCTGTGTTTCACTGCGATTTGTTGCCACGGGTACATATTTGCGTACAGTTGGTGATGCCGAAAATATAAGCAAAAAGGTGCCTTGCGATACGCAAGGTTGTAGCTGCCCTAAATACACTGCTAAATATGTTCGTGGTGTTTCCCAACTTTTTGCCAACACAAACTGTCAAGTTGCAAGTTATCAACTTGTAGGTAAAAGAAAACACCTGTATACGTGAATGAGCGGTAGAGTGGCGGTAGTGCGTCAGTCTTGAGATTCTGTGTGCTGGGTTCGATTCCCAAGTGAAGTACATTTATGTGTATTTTAATAAGTTATATTTCTTATGTCATATGGAATACTTATTCATTAATGTTATGGAATTATCCAGTTTGGTAATCTAGATGGGGGTAAAAGGCATGATGATGGACAGGCAACATATGAACCCCGGTCGCTGGCGTTCAGCTCGCATACTAATCCACCACACCACCGTCGCTACCTTCCAGCACATGCAATACGTTTCTTACATATAGGATGTATTTGAAAGGAATTCCCTAAATTACACAATAAAGCAAGTTGGAGGTTGCTTTTGCATTTTGCAATCATATGCACTCTATTGGGATTAATGGCGAACAATTCTTACGCATTCACAGAATCTGCTGTTTTTTGCCAGCACGCCTCCCTGGGCAACTGTATCGCCCCTTGCCGTTATTTGCTTTTTAAACTCCTCGTATGAGTTCATAATCACTACTTGATCCTCCTGAGTGACATGCATAGCCCGTGTTCGCTCCGTCGGATCCATTGCGTCAAGGTGAATGACGTTGGGTTACGCCCTTTTTATGTGAACGCGCATTGAACCTAAAGCGGAAAACCTGGCTTGACAAATTTACTTTAAGTGAGCTTCGTGGAACCGTTTAACTCTGATCGTGAGTTTCGTATTTAGCAATCAAGGTTTTCCCAAGAAAGCCTGGATATGTTCAGCGAGCTTCGTAGTATACCCCCCTGTAAGGTGAGTTAATTGGTTTGTTTAGAGACCTGTAAGGTGAGTTAATTGGTTCGTTTAGAGACCTGTAAGGTGAGGGCACCAGGTCGAGCATCCAGGGCTTCAGGAGCTCCCCCTACTGCCAGGACTGCAACATGACCTCCCTCAGGACGAGACAGCAGGTAGGACAGACTGGTCTTACAGCTAGACACTAGACCTAGAGAAACAGACAGGTAGACACTACACTTACAGACACAGACAGGTGGACACTAGACCAAGAGACACAGACAGGTAGACACTGGATCTAGAGAGACACAGACAGAAAGACATACAGGTAGACACTAGACCTAGAAACACAGGCAGGTAGACACTAGACCTAGAGAGACAGACAGGTAGACACTAGACCTAGAAACACAGACAGGTAGACACTAGACCTAGAGACACAGACAGGTAGACACTACACCTACAGACACAGACAGGTAGACACTAAACCTAGAGACAGACAGGTAGACAACTTGATCTAGAGACACAGACAGGAAGACACTAGACCTAGAGACACAGACAGGTAGATACTAGACCTAGAGACATAGACAGCTTGACAGACAGACAGACTGACCTCCAGTCATGATGTAATCTCTGAAGAGAGGAACTCTGAACCAGAAGGGCAGCATGAGCAGGTGAGGCTTCAGGCCAGGGAAGAGACGAGAGAAACCAGTGGCCTCTGTGCAGAAGTTACCAAACGCCCCCACCACCAGCACACCTATATATATAGAATGATATAAATGATAGTACTGTACTACTACACTACTAAACTAGTACTTTTCTACTATACTAGTACTATACTACTACTGTACTACTATACTACTATACTAGTACTGTACTACTATACTAGTACTATACTACTACACTACTATACTATGCTTGAATTGGAATCAAAAAGGTGCCAGTACTTCATGAGTAAGGGCTGTTTCTGGCTGGTTTGCTGCTTAGATAAAAGTACTATTTGATTATTTCCAGACATGGTTCTCTCTATACAAATAAATCTTCAAAAATATTCTTTAAATTATAAATTATGATTTCTCAGCTTGTTCCTTGTACCAGACAGCCATCTCTGATCAGCATAGCATATCTGCAAATTACACACACACACACACACACACACACATACACACACACACACACGCCAGTGGATTTCCATTTGCATGACCATCAGTTAGGGTTGTCACGATTATCGCAAAAATCACTAACGTGATTGACAAACACAATAATGTTCTTTTATGTTTTTGTTTTTATCAATATTATCGCGATCGCCACAATTGACTTAATAATTTGTGTACAAATAATTTAGAAATGCTTTTTTAATGCATAGTTCATTACTTGACCCTTCACCCGGAATCAAGAATTGTGTTCACGTTTCATTAACGTACGGAGCCCCTCCGGGGTCACATGGTAGAATTAAAAACTTGATGTGTAAATCCATGCGAACGGATTTGTAAACCGTGCCCTCGGATTCACAATCCGTGCCCACAGTTTTGTAAATCCATGTTTAACCCGTAGTTAAGGAAGTGGATGAATGGAGGTTATTGTACGTGTGTGACAGAGTGCATGTTATGGTTGATTTGGGTTAAGTTTACAGACACCATTAGAAATCAGCAGTTGGAGTTTTGTCATGCTGCAACTCTATTAGGCAACAGCACATGAGAAGGCTCAAAAATGATTGTAAGCAAACGTTACTATACAGTCAAATGTGAAAAGATAGGCATTCATACTTAAAAGACAGGAGACAAAAAAATGTTGTATAGATGTCGGTCTGAATCAGATTTACACATCAAGTTTTCTTTTCTACCATGTGACCCCAGGGGGGCTCCGTATTAACGTTAACAATGGCGGACATGGCAGAGGTAGAAGAAAAAATGTGAAATTGGTGGTATGGCAGTACTTCGGGTTTAAAGCTGAAGACACGACAAACCCAATTTGCCGTACGTGTGTGAGAATAATTTCATGCAAAGGATCCATGCTCTTAAAATGTCTGTTTACTGATAGTCAAGCTATTAAAAATGGATGTTGAGTTTAATCCAAAGAACAAAAAGATATCAGTCTAACCTGGAAATAAGCATTCATTATATTTTTCAAAATATAGTTATTTTTTACATTTCAAACGTCTTTTCTTTTTCTTGTATTTTGCTTAAAATGCAATTATCTTGATGATAATTTTTCATACAATTATCTTGACACAACATGTCCTTATCATCCCAACCCTACCATAAGTAGTAACGTTTGCAGAATCATTTTCTTATGTTAGTTGGGGTTAGGGTTTGTTAGCGTTAGGGTTAGCTATGGCTAGCTAGGGTGAGCTAGGGTCATTTAGGGTTGACAACAATAGACCTTGTTAGTTGGGGTTAGGGTTTGTTAGTTATGGTGATGGTGATGTCCATGACTTCCTTGTTCTACATTTTCTTCCCACTTCACGACTTTAGCCTGATTTTCCACTCACGACAATTTTTTTGAAATCCCAGACAAAAGCCTCAGCTAAGCGATGATGACGTAGTGTGAACTGCTGAGGGATGATGATGATGTAGTGTGAACTGCTGAGGGATGATGATGATGTAGTGTGAACTGCTGAGGGATGATGATGATGTAGTGTGAACTGCTGAGGGATGATGTAGTGTGAACTGCTGAGGGATGACGTAGTGTGAACTGCTGAGGGATGACGTAGTGTGAACTGCTGAGGGATGATGTAGTGTGAACTGCTGAGGGATGATGTAGTGTGAACTGCTGAGGGATGATGATGTAGTGTGAACTGCTGAGGGATGATGATGTAGTGTGAACTGCTGAGGGATGACGTAGTGTGAACTGCTGAGGGATGACGTAGTGTGAACTGCTGAGGGATGATGATGTAGTGTGAACTGCTGAGGGATGATGATGTAGTGTGAACTGCTGAGGGATGACGTAGTGTGAACTGCTGAGGGATGATGTAGTGTGAACTGCTGAGGGATGATGATGTAGTGTGAACTGCTGAGGGATGATGTAGTGTGAACTGCTGAGGGATGACGTAGTGTGAACTGCTGAGGGATGATGATGTAGTGTGAACTGCTGAGGGATGATGTAGTGTGAACTGCTGAGGGATGATGATGTAGTGTGAACTGCTGAGGGATGATGATGTAGTGTGAACTGCTGAGGGATGATGTAGTGTGAACTGCTGAGGGATGACGTAGTGTGAACTGCTGAGGGATGATGATGTAGTGTGAACTGCTGAGGGATGATGTAGTGTGAACTGCTGAGGGATGATGTAGTGTGAACTGCTGAGGGATGATGTAGTGTGAACTGCTCGCGACACCATCTGAGAGGCTCGCCCGAGAGATATCTAGCAGGTTAAATATCTGGACCTGTCAGGGAGTCCAAATCCTGTGTGAAAGGTGTTGTGACGGCAATGACAGCAGCGACGACCTCCAGCCAATGAGAGTGCAAGACATGGACGAGAGGAAAACAAGGGGGAGGAGTCGTAACACAATAATATAGTTTCCATCAGAATAAATTGGTGGTATTGTTGTAGTGTAGGTCGTATGTTAATACAAGCATTGTGGTTGTATTAGTACTAGTATTGTGGTTGTATTAGTACTAGTATGGTGGTAGTATTAGTACTAGTGTCGTGGTAGTATTAGTACTAGTATTGTGGTAGTATTAGTACTAGTATGGTGGTAGGATTACTACCAGTATTGTGGTAGTATTAGTACTAGTATGGTGGTAGGATTACTACCAGTATTGTGGTAGTATTAGTACTAGTATTGTGGTAGTATTAGTACTAGTATGGTGGTAGGATTACTACCAGTATTGTGGTAGTATTAGTACTAGTATTGTGGTAGTATTAGTACTAGTATTGTGGTAGTATTAGTATTTTGGTAGTATTAGTACTAGTATTGTGGTAGTATTAGTATTTTGGTAGTATTAGTACTAGTATTGTGTTAGTATTAGTACTAGTATGGTGTTACATTTACTACCAATTTTGCAGTAGTATTAGTATGAGTATTGGGGTAGTATTAGTACTAGTATTGTGGTAGTATTATTATAATGGGTATAGTCACCATGGGGATGGAAGCCAAATATGTAGTTGTGTCTTGGATCCAAGTCTGCTGTTTTCACCAACTAAACAAAACAGACAGACAGAGAGACAGACAGACAGGGAGATGGACAGGTGGATATATAGACAGATAGACAGACAAACATGTTGACAGGCAGAAAAAAACAGCGAGAGCGAGACAGGTGGACAGAGAGACAGATCGACAGACAGGCAGACAAACAGAGAAAGAGAAACAGTCAGGTGGATAGACAGACAGATAGACAGACAGACGGACATGTGGAGAAAGAGGCAACAGACAGGCAAGACTGAACAAACAAGTTGTTCTCAAACAAACTGGTGAAATACCATTGAACACACACACACACACACACAGTGTATAGTGTAGGTAGTTACTGAAATGGGGAAATAGTCCCTGAAGTGATGCCATAGTGTCCAGTTCCTTATCCACTGTGACCTTCGACCTCCACAGGTGGGCGTGTCCCAGTCCAGCCACAGCCAACCAGCATACAGTACAGCCAGAACCCACCAATCAGAGAGCGCCAAGAGAATAAAGCCTGCTAGACAGAATTGGGCTGAGAGAAAGAGTTAATAATAATAATAATAATAATAATAATAATAATAACTAATAACAGTAGTTAATCTGGTTTATAACTCAGTAGTTAATGGTTTATATCTCAGTTGTTATTGATTTATAACTCAGTAGTTAATCTGGTTTATAACTCAGTTGTTAATGATTTATAACTCAGTAGTTAATTATTTATAACTCAGTAGTTAATTATTTATAACTCAGTAGTTAATTTGGTTTATAACTCAGAAGTTGAATATTTATAACTCAGTAGTTAATATTTATAACTCAGTAGTTAATCTGGTTTATAACTCAGTAGTTAATATTTATAACTCAGTAGTTAATCTGATTTATAACTCAGTAGTTAATAGGGGTGTCACGATTCTGATTTTAAATCGAAAATTGATTGAAATGACCTTTCAATTTCGAACATCGAAATCAAAAGCAGGATTGACAATTAAAATAAATACATTTAAAAAGCTGTTTTTGTGGGGTGCCCCTGTCATCTAGTGGCTCTTTTGTTTTTGTGTTTAACAGTTTGTTACTCCCAATTGGGAGTAACAAACTTTGTTACTCCCGATTTGGTGAAATAGGTTTTTTAATATTTTAAATATATTAATTAATTTGACCGTATGGCCTTGTGGTCAGGGCCGTACGTACGCAGGGTTTTAGAAATACAGAGGTCCAAAAACAGAGTTTGGGGTTCGGGGCCCCCCCGAAAAAAAATGTGATTTTCCTGATCTAAATATGTGCATTTGAAGATGTTTGGAGAGCAAAAGCTTTAAAACCATGTCAGTGGGCAGTAGCATAAATGATCTGTCAAGCAGTAAAACATGAGAATCAGGTTAAATGTTGCAATAAATGATCCATACTACAATCTGGAAATACAGAAGAGGCTAAAATTATCACGAAACATCTGAAAATGAATTCTGACAATGTTTAATTAAAGTGTTCAAGTAAAGGGAAATTCACACTACAGACACCATTGAAATCTAATCATGACCAAATATGGGAGTATAGGTTGATTGTGTGTGTGTGTGTGTGTGTGTGTGTGTGTGTGTGTGTGTGTGTGTGTGTGTGTGTGTGTGTGTGTGTGTGTGTGTGTGTGTGTGTGTGTGTGTGTGTGTGTGTGTGTGTGGATTATCCATGGAGAGGGCAGTGGAGAGATCATCCGAAAATCAATAATATAAATTGATATCTATATGTAAATGTTACAAGCTAGGATAATCTTGCAATGAAAATAAAAAAAATTAGGGGTACCTCATTTTAACATGAATTTCAACCCTTCACACAAACGGAATTGAAAGAAAAGCATTTTGTTGAAAGTTTATCAGTCTACCGTTAATTGACTCTAGTGAAACTAACTAGCCGGCATCATGATGGATGGCCGCTGTTTAACGGAGCGCGACCACACAGGAGCTGTTGGTCAGATGTCTGGGGATGAATGACATTGAACTAGCAGCAGTCCACTAGTGCAGCTCTCTAGTTACCTGGATCACACTTCACATGGATTCAGGCGCTGCCTGGCGCTGTCGCTACACCAGGCGCTGCTTCAAGTTGTTGACATAATCAATGAGTTTGTAACGACAAGATCCTCCACTACCCCCCCCCCCCCCCCCCACACACACACACACACACACACAAGCAATGACGCGGTGATCAGATGCGCAAGTCGTATTCTTGGCGTTGTACAATGTCTTTGCCGCACCAAAGTAAAGTCATTTTTAGGCCATTATTTCACAACTTTTATTATATAAACCTTTTATTATATAAAATACCGAGGCCAGGACCTCAGGGACCTCAATGGTGGGTACGGCCCTGCTTGTGGTACTTGTGTGGTAGTGTGGTACATTCCTAAAGAAATAGGGTGTTAATATCACACATACCATGTAGCCTATCTTTTTAAGAACATTTACCAATAAAGACTTGATAGTCTAACAATGGCATAGCCGTCAGTGCTGAAAAATATACTAAAATAAATTGTTTAAATTAAAAATCGAATCAAATCGTGACCTTAAAATCAAAAGTCAAATTGAATCATGGATTTGGAGAATCGTTACACCCCTAGTAGTTATGGTTTCTAACTCAAAAATGAATTTGGTTTATAACTCAGTAGGTAATGATTTATAACTCAGTAGTTAATCTGGTTTCTAACTCAGTAGTTAATCTGGTTCATAACTCAGTTGTAAAGCAGACAGACAAGACAGACAGGCAGGCAGAGAGACAGACAGGCAGAGACAGACAGGCTGGCAGACAGACAGACAGACAGACAGACAGACAGAGACAGACAGGCAGAGAGAGGGGCAGTAGGGAGGAAGGGATAGACAGGTAGACTGAGACAGACAAGCAGTAGGGACAGACAGGGAGACATTAGGGACAGATAGTGACAGACAGATAGTAGGGACAGACAGACAGGCAGGCAGGCAGGCAGTAGGGACAGACAGACAGGGACAGACGGTGATAGAAAGACAGTAGAGACAGACAGACAGACAGCAGGCAGTAGGGACAGACAGGCAATAGGGACAGACAGGCAGTAGAGACAGGTAGACAGGCAGGCAGTAGGGACAGACAGGCAATAGGGGCAGACAGGCAGTAGAGACAGGTAGACAGGCAGGCAGTAGGGACAGACAGGCAATAGGGACAGACAGGCAGTAGAGACAGGTAGACAGGCAGGCAGTAGGGACAGACAGGCAATAGGGACAGACAGACAGACCTACCGAGCATTAGAAAAGAGAAGATCCACTTCAGAACGGCTATCGTCTGGACTCTCCTCCGCAGAGGAATATTCAGCGGTGCGAAATCAACCTTCATGCCGACCAACACGCACCCTCCCCGGGGTATTCCGACCTCGGTGCCCCCTGGCTGCTGGTTCCTCGGTTTCCTTTATTGTAACGTGTTTGTTTATCGCTGTTTTCCACTCTCTCCTCTCCAAACACAAAGTAACGAAGAGTGCGTCTCTAAACATGTACTAGAAGAAGTACCAGCAGGACTAGTACTAGTTGTAATACTACTAGTAGTATTGATTACTTGCCCATTGTGTCAACATCTACTCTTTCCAAACACGTTCCCGCACTACAGCGCATGCGCAGTGACTCCACCTCCTAGTGGATTGTCTTGGCCAATCAACGCGCTGTCCGAGGGGTTGGACTGACAGCATGGCAAACTCCGCCATCTAGTGGCAGAGTCAGGAACTTCCATTGACCACTTCTAGAAAGACATACTACATAGAAATAAAACGTCTCTATGGGGAAACTCAATGAGCTGTTTCACTTCCACAGTAATAGTGATAGTTATACTTACAGCAATAGTAATAGTGATAGTTATACTTACAGCAATAATAATAGTGATAGTTATACATACAGCCATAGTAACGGTGGTAGTTATACTTACAGCAATAATAGTGAGTTATACTTCTTCTAAAACCAGTTTGGTTTTAGAACCAAACTGGTTCTAAAAACAGTTTGGTTGACAATCGCGCACTGGGAGTGCGCGATTTTTTGGTTGAGTATGTGGGGATTTTTTCGGTCGCAATTGGTTTGCACATTTTTAAAAGTGGTGGGGACAAAATTCAAATTATAAATAGTGGTGGGGACATGTCCCCCCCGTCCCCCCCGTAATCTACGCCTATGCTTACAGCAATAGTAATAATCATAGTTATACTTACAGCAATAGTAATAGTGATAGTTATACCTACAGCAATAGTAATAGTGATAGTTATATAGCAATAATAGTGATAGTTATACTTACAGCAATAGTAACAGTGATAGTTATACTTACAGCAATAGTAGCAGGGGTGGATTTTCGGTAACTAGTAAATAGTTCTACAGTAGTAACTAGTAGTTTATAAACACGTGTTTCTAACTGTATATATAGTTCTTCAGTAGTAACTAGTAGTTTATAAACACGTGTTTCTAACTGTATATATAGTTCTTCAGTAGTAACTAGTAGTTTATAAACACGTGTTTCTAACTGTATTTATAGTTCTACAGTAGTAACTAGTAGTTTATAAACACGTGTTTCTAACTGTATAGTTCTTCAGTAGTAACTAGTAGTTTATAAACACGTGTTTCTAACTGTATTTATAGTTCTACAGTAGTAACTAGTAGTTTATAAACACGTGTTTCTAACTGTATTTATAGTTCTACAGTAGTAACTAGTAGTTTATAAACACGTGTTTCTAACTGTATTTATAGTTCTACAGTAGTAACTAGTAGTTTATAAACACGTGTTTCTAACTGTATTTATAGTTCTACAGTAGTAACTAGTAGTTTATAAACACGTGTTTCTAACTGTATTTATAGTTCGACAGTAGTAACTAGTAGTTTATAAACACGTGTTTCTAACTGTATTTATAGTTCTACAGTAGTAACTAGTAGTTTATAAACACGTGTTTCTAACTGTATATATAGTTCTTCAGTAGTAACTAGTAGTTTATAAACACGTGTTTCTAACTGTATTTATAGTTCTACAGTAGTAACTAGTAGTTTATAAACACGTGTTTCTAACTGTATTTATAGTTCTACAGTAGTAACTAGTAGTTTATAAACACGTGTTTCTAACTGTATTTATAGTTCTACAGTAGTAACTGGTAGTTTATAAACACGTGTTTCTAACTGTATTTATAGTTCTACAGTAGTAACTAGTAGTTTATAAACACGTGTTTCTAACTGTATTTGTAGTTTTACAGTAGCTAGTAGTTTATAAACACGTGTTTCTAACTGTATTTATAGTTCTACAGTAGTAACTAGTAGTTTATAAACACGTGTTTCTAACTGTATTTATAGTTCTACAGTAGTAACTGGTAGTTTATAAACACGTGTTTCTAACTGTATTTATAGTTCTACAGTAGTAACTAGTAGTTTATAAACACGTGTTTCTAACTGTATTTGTAGTTTTACAGTAGCTAGTAGTTTATAAACACGTGTTTCTAACTGTATTTATAGTTCTACAGTAGTAACTAGTAGTTTATAAACATGTGTTTCTAACTGTATATATAGTTTTACAGTAGCTAGTAGTTTATAAACACGTGTTTCTAACTGTATTTATAGTTCTACAGTAGTAACTAGTAGTTTATAAACACGTGTTTCTAACTGTATATAGTTCTTCAGTAGTAACTAGTAGTTTATAAACACGTGTTTCTAACTGTATTTATAGTTCTACAGTAGTAACTAGTAGTTTATAAACATGTGTTTCTAACTGTATTTGTAGTTTTACAGTAGCTAGTAGTTTATAAACACGTGTTTCTAACTGTATTTGTAGTTTTACAGTAGCTAGTAGTTTATAAACACGTGTTTCTAACTGTATTTATAGTTCTACAGTAGTAACTAGTAGTTTATAAACACGTGTTTCTAACTGTATTTGTAGTTTTACAGTAGCTAGTAGTTTATAAACAC
>JAOPHQ010002034.1:72500-115000 GCA_030340625.1 Merluccius polli
TACTGGTTATATACTGGTTACACTGGTTATATTCTGGTTATATACTAGTGATATACTGGTTATATACTGGTTATATACTGGTTACGCTGGTTATATACTCATTCTATACTGATTATATACTGGTTCTATACTAGTTGTACTGGGTTATATAATTCTATACTGGTTATACTGGGTTATATACTGGTTATATACTGGGTTATATACTGGTTCTATACTGGGTTATATACTGGTTCTATACTGGGTTATATACTGGTTCTATACTGGTTCTATACTGGGTTCTATACTGGTTCTATACCGGTTATTTACTGGGTTATATACTGGTTCTATACTGGGTTATATACTGGTTCTATACTGGTTCTATACTGGGTTCTATACTGGTTCTATACCGGTTATTTACTGGGTTATATACTGGTTATATACTGGTTCTATACTGGGTTATATACTGGTTCTATACTGGGTTATATACTGGTTATATACTGGTTCTATACTGGGTTATATACTGGTTACTATACTGGTTCTATACCGGTTATTTACTGGGTTATATACTGGTTCTATACTGGGTTATATACTGGTTTTATACTGGTTCTATACTGGGTTATATACTGGTTCTATACTGGGTTCTGTACCGTTTATATACTGGTTCTATACTGGGTTATATATTGGTTATACTGGTTATATACTATTTACACCTTGTGTGTTCCCCGGAAGTACTGGTTACACTGGTTGTATACTGGTTATATACTGGTTACACTGGTTATATTCTGGTTATATACTAGTGATATACTGGTTATATACTGGTTATATACTGGTTACGCTGGTTAGATACTCATTCTATACTGATTATATACTGGTTCTATACTAGTTGTACTGGGTTATATAATTCTATACTGGTTATACTGGGTTATATACTGGTTATATACTGGGTTATATACTGGTTCTATACTGGGTTATATACTGGTTCTATACTGGGTTATATACTGGTTCTATACTGGTTCTATACTGGGTTCTATACTGGTTCTATACCGGTTATTTACTGGGTTATATACTGGTTATATACTGGGTTATATACTGGTTCTATACTGGTTCTATACTGGGTTCTATACTGGTTCTATACCGGTTATTTACTGGGTTATATACTGGTTATATACTGGTTCTATACTGGGTTATATACTGGTTCTATACTGGTTCTATACTGAGTTATATACTGGTTCTATACTGGGTTCTATACCGGTTCTATACTGGGTTATATACTGGTTCTATACTGGGTTATATACTGGTTCTATACTGGGTTATATACTGGTTATATACTGGTTCTATACTGGGTTCTATACTGGTTCTATACTGGTTCTATACTGGTTCTATACCGGTTATTTACTGGGTTATATACTGGTTTTATACTGGTTCTATACTGGGTTATATACTGGTTCTATACTGGGTTATATACTGGTTCTATACTGGGTTCTGTACCGTTTATATACTGGTTCTATACTGGGTTATATATTGGTTATACTGGTTATATACTATTTACACCTGTGTTCCCCGGAAGTACTGGTTACACTGGTTGTATACTGGTTATATACTGGTTACACTGGTTATATACTGGGTTGTATTCTGGTTATATACTAGTGATATACTGGTTATATACTGGTTACGCTGGTTATATACTCATTCTATACTGGTTATATACTGGTTCTATACTAGTTGTACTGGGTTATATAATTCTATACTGGTTATACTGGGTTATATACTGGTTCTATACTGGTTATATACTGGTTCTATACTGGTTCTATACTAGTTATATACTGTTATATATTGTTATACTGGGTTATATATTGGTTCTATACTGGTTATCTACGAGTAATATACTGGTCTCTCTCTCTCTGTCTCTAGATACGACTCGCCCCCAGAGGGAGTATGAGGTTGATGGACGAGACTATCATTTTGTGTTGTCACGGGAACAGATGGAGAGAGACATCCAATCACATTGCTTCATTGAGGCTGGACAATACAACAACCATCTGTATGGGACCTCAGTTCAGAGTGTGAGACAGGTCGCTGAGCAGGTACACACACACACACACACACTCTCTAACATTGGAAATGTTACAGCAATGTAAACACTGTACTGGATGTGTAACGGCAAAGTAAACACTGTGTACTGGATGTGTTACAGCAAGGTAAACACTGTGTACTGGATGTGTTACAGCAAGGTAAACACTGTACTGGATGTGTTACAGCAAGGTAAACACTGTACTGGATGTGTTACAGCAAAGTAAACACTGTGTACTGGATGTGTTACAGCAAGGTAAACACTGGGTACTGGATGTGTTACAGCAAGGTAAACACTGTACTGGATGTGTTACAGCAAGGTAAACACTGTACTGGATGTGTTACCATCAAGGTAAACACTGTGTACTGGATGTGTTACAGCAAGTTAAACACTGTGTACTGGATGTGTTACAGCAAGGTAAACACTGTACTGGATGTGTTACAGCAAAGTAAACACTGTGTACTGGATGTGTTACAGCAAGGTAAACACTGGGTACTGGATGTGTTACAGCAAGGTAAACACTGTACTGGATGTGTTACAGCAAGGTAAACACTGTGTACTGGATGTGTTACAGCAAGGTAAACACTGTGTACTGGATGTGTTACAGCAAGGTAAACACTGGGTACTGGATGTGTTACAGCAAGGTAAACACTGGGTACTGGATGTGTTACAGCAAGGTAAACACTGTGTACTGGATGTGTTACAGCAAGGTAAACACTGTACTGGATGTGTTACCAGCAAGGTAAACACTGTGTACTGGATGTGTTACAGCAAGGTAAACACTGGGTACTGGATGTGTTACAGCAAGGTAAACACTGTGTACTGGATGTGTTACAGCAAGGTGAACACTGTGTACTGGATGTGTTACAGCAAGGTAAACACTGTGTACTGGATGTGTTACAGCAAGGTAAACACTGTGCACTGGATGTGTTACAGCAAGGTAAACACTGTACTGGATGTGTTACAGCAAGGTAAACACTGTGTACTGGATGTGTTACAGCAAGGTAAACACTGTACTGGATGTGTTACAGCAAGGTAAACACTGTGTACTGGATGTGTTACAGCAAGGTAAACACTGTGTACTGGATGTGTTACAGCAAGGTAAACACTGTGTACTGGATGTGTTACAGCAAGGTAAACACTGTGTACTGGATGTGTTACAGCAAGGTAAACACTGTGTACTGGATGTGTCGGCCAATGCTGTAAGGAGGCTCCAGGCTGCTAACCTTCATCCCATCGCCATTTTCATTCGACCGCGCTCACTGCAGAACATCCTGTAAGTACTACTGATGACATCACACTAATACTACTATACTATATGTGTAGTATTAATAGTAGACAGTTCACTGTTCAGGGGCTTGATCAAGGGTTGTAGTATTTAGTATTAATGTATTCATGTGTTCAGGGACTTGAACAAGCGTCTCTCAGAGGATCAGGCTGGGAAGGCTCTGGACCGGGCCATCACACTGGAGCAAGACTTCATAGAGTGTTTTACAGGTACTATATACCATATATATACTCTGTATACCCTTTACTATCTATCTATATACTATATATATATACTATCTATATACTAGATATGTATACTAGATCTATATACTATACATATATATATATATATATATATATATATATATATATATATATATATATATATATATATATATATATACTAGCTCTTTATACTAGATATGTGTACTAGATCTATATACTATTTGGATACTATATCTATATACTATCTGTATACTATCTATACTATTTATATACTAAATCTATATACTGTCCGTCTATATACTAGATCTATATACTAGATATATATACTATCAATATACTAGATCTATATACAATATTTATATACAGGATCTATATACTAGCTCTATATACTAGATCTATGTACTATATCCACATATTCTATCTATATGCTAGATCTATATACTAAATCTATATACTATCTCTATATACTATCTATATACTAGATCTATATGTATATTTATATGTGGGATGGGTTGCAGCGATGGTGGAGGGCGGGAGTTTCCAGGACGTTTACGACCAGGTGACCGCTGTCATCCAGGAGCAGAGTGGTCCCTACATCTGGGTCCCCGCCAGAGAGACGTTCTGATTGGTCCCTACATCTGGGTCACCACCAAAGAAACATTCTGATTGGTCCCTACATATGGGGCCCCGCCAGAGACGTTCTGATTGGCCCCTACATCTGGGTCCCCGCCAGAGAGACGTTCTGATTGGTCCCTCATCTGGGTCCCCGCCAGAGAGACGTTCTGATTGGTCCCTCATCTGGGTCCCCGCCAGAGAGACGTTCTGATTGGTCCCTACATCTGGGTCCCCGCCAGGGAGACGTTCTGATTGGTCCCTACATCTGGGTCCCCACCAGAGAGACATTCTGTTTGGTCCCTACATCTGGGTCCCTACCAGAGAGACGTTCTGATTGGTCCCTACATCTGGGTCCCTGCCAGAGAGATATTCTGATTGGTCCCTACATCTGGGTCCCTGCCAGAGAGATGTTCTGATTGGTCCCTACATCTGGGTCCCCGCCAGAGAGACGTTCTGATTGGTCCCTACATCTGGGTCCCCGCCAGAGAGACATTCTGATTGGTCCCCGCGAGAGAGACGTTCTGATTGGTCCTTACATCAGGGTCCCCGCAAGAAAGACATTCTGGTTGGTCCTTATATCTGGCTCTCCGCTAGAGAGACGTTCTGACTGGTCCCTGCTAGAGAGACATTCTGATTGGTCCCCGCTAGAGAGATGCTCTGATTGGTCCTCGCTAGATACATTCTGATTGGCTGCTGCTTCCACATCACCATGGATACCATCACAATGGGAACTCACTCCAGCATTCTGAAAGACTCACCATGGAAACGATCACCATGGGAACTGTCACCATGGAAATGATCAATGAAAACTGCCACTGTGGAGACATAGATTAACTATTTTTGATATAAAATACATCTACCAACCCTTACAGAGAGAGATAATAATCTTTTATCCACAGGACAATGAATGATGGAGGGATGATAGAGTCTTATCTTTGTATCTGGTGCTGTAGTGGTATAGAAGGCAGCTGTGGTGATCAATATAATTCATATTTTATTGATTAATGTATTTATTGATTGTCTATTTATTTTGGTCATATGATCATAGTCATTATTACCAGTATGTGTATATATTTAATATATGGGGCTTCTTTACCAACCTCATCACAACCACTCTGGTACCAGGTGGACCTGTTCACCTGTAGGTCCACCTCTCAGTCCACCTGTAGGTCTACCAGGCGCACTGGCTTTAGGGGTTAGGGTTAGAGGGTTAAGGATTAAAGAGTTAGAGGGTTTGGGTTGTTATCAAGTCACTCCTAGTAGATTTCTGGATCAATATGTATCATATCTAAAAATATATTATGCTGTTTAACACTCACACCCCTCTCCCTACAACACACACCCTCCCCCAAACACACTCACACCCCTCTCTCTACAACACACACTCCCCCAAACACACTCACAGCACACACTCTACAACACACACCCTCCCCCAAACACACTCACAACACACACGCCTCTCTACAACTCACACACTCCCCCAAACACACTCACAGCACACACTCTACAACACACACCCTCCCCCAAACACACTCACAACACACACGCCTCTCTACAACTCACACACTCCCCCAAACACACTCACAGCACACACTCTACAACACACACCCTCCCCCAAACACACTCACAACACACACGCCTCTCTACAACTCACACCCGCCCCAAACACACTCACAGCACACACTCTACAACACACACCCTCCCCCAAACACACTCACAGCACACACTCACAGGTGTCTTTGATACTGGTGTATAATATTTTTGTTATTATTCAAATTCAATGAATGATCTGAAATAAAATTAATTATAAAATGTTTAACAGAGTATGTCTTTGATAACAATGATGCAGTCGAAGGGCAATATGTCAAATGTCAAATGACATATGGCAAATGTCACTAAAGTGATAACATTAATAACATTAAAGCTCCAAGGAGCTGTGGGCGGGACCTCACCGAGTCCGTCGGGGTGTGTCGTGGATCGTGTCGCAACAGGTTGGTGTCCGTCGCGGTCCATGCAGTGTGCGGTAGACCGGGGCGTTCACAGGGAGACTTGTTGTAGCTAACATTAGGGTTAGGGAACGGCACAAATCGCATCGCAGTTTGACATTCGATTCAAAATGGCCGACTTTGATGGCACGCCACGCCCTTCGACAGAGTCACAAATAGCACAACTTTTCTCAATTTCCATCTTGTGAATGTACAACAATAATTTGAACGCCAAGCAAATATAAAATATATGACTTCCGGTGGGTTTTGGGGTATGGGTCCAAGAGGCTTTTTTATAGGTCCTGGACTGTTACACGTACCGAGTTTCATACATATCCGTGAAACGTGGTGTCGGGGCTGTTTTTTAAAAATCCTGTAGGGGGCGCTACAAACACGACAATCACAATTTTTGGTACGTGAGCTCCAGGCAACAGTCTACACGTGTCCTGTGAATTTCATATTCATAACTATTACGGTCTTTGTACAGTGATATACACTGCCATTAGAGCGCCACCTAGTGGCGCTCTAATGGCCACCTAGTGGCGCTCTAATGGCAGGGTTTAATTTCGTTTAAATTGCACTTGCTGATGTGGAGATATAAACTTCTTAATTTTAAAGAGCGCCACCTAGTGGCGATGACCTGAAATTTTGTACGATGCATAATGGAGGTATAAGAAACTATTGACCCAAGTTTGGTGTGGAACAAACATACCAATGTGGAGAAATGGCCCACTTCCTTTTTTGACGTAACATTTACACAAATTGATAATGTTATAGCGCGCTTATTTTTTGAAATATCAAAATACTTTCAATTACTTTTTTTTCATGGGACAGTCTCTAGATGCTATGTGTAAAGTTTTGTGCGAATCGGAGAAAGGCGCATGGATGGAACCCGAAAACATTTTTTGGTGACATTTTGCGCTTAGCGAAAAAAAAATCCCGGCGGAAGTGGGCGTGGACTATATGAGGAGGTTCAGCTCTATTGTCTGCACGCGTGAATATGAGGTTTTAGAATGTGCGACAAAGTATGTGGGAGCGACATGAACGTGACGCATAGAATATATACGTTTTCACCAGGCCTGACAACTTTGTCAAATAAAAAATACTTTTCGTATACGTTGAGATGGTCAAAATCGCTGGCAAAGTCGCTAAAAATAATAAACGGACCAATTTCAAGAGGGACCTTCCAGTTTTACTGGCTCGTCATAACCTGGTCACAACCCTGGTCACAACCCTGGTCATAACCTGGTCATAACCCTGGTCATAACCCTGAGCATAACCCTGGTCATAACCCTGGTCACAACCCTGGTCATAATCTGGTCACAACCCTGGTCACAACCCTGGTCATAACCCTGGTCATAACCCTGGTCATAACCTGTTCACAACCCTGGTCATAATCTGGTCACAACCCTGGTCACAACCCTGGTCATAACCCTGGTCACAACCCTGGTCATAACCCTGGTCACAACTGTGATATCATCACTATATCAACAATAAGGAAGCTGGTTTCTTCTCTTGAACCGCTTTTATTATCAGCACAGGCACATACAACTAGTCATGGCGGAGGGCAGCTTCACACACAGGCAGTCAGGTACAACAACACCGGGACACACCCTACCACCGGCCTCTACTGGCTGTGGGGGGTAGTGATATCTGAAAGCTCACTTTACAACATCCCTCCCTTCTTAAATTTAAACTATTCCTTAGTTCACATTCACAACAATAATCACAAAAATCTGGTTCAAACAAAACCCAAAACAACAGTTGTGAAATTTTCAATTACTCTGATACAACCTTGAACATTCATGTATAAACATACCTGTCATTTCCACAAAACACCACTGTTAATCCTTTCCTCCCCCCTTTTTTTTTTTACATCCACTCACTGAACAAAGTCCTTCATGTATGCAGGTGGTTTCCTGATCCTGTGAGAACAGAACAATTTTGTTGGAGTACCAGCAGGCGTACTGCTCACTTGCTCCTGCTCCGTTGTAGGCAAGACTCTGTCTCCTTCTTGCCCAGGACCTGTATCTTGTCCTAGCATTTTTGGCAGTGGTGTGGGTGTCCCACACTCCTCCACTGGCACCGGCTCTGGACTCAGAACTGACAGCTCCGACTCCTGTCTGCTGAACAGTTGATCCACGTGTCGTCTGACCAGCTTTCCATCTCCTAGCAACACTGTGTAGGAAACTGGTCCTGTAGTCTCATGTATCAGCCCTGGTACCCATTTTGGTCCATATCCATAGTTCTTTGTGTAGATGGACTCTCCTGCCACAAAGTTGTGTTCTCTAGCATGTTTGTCGTGATATGCTTTCTGACTTGTTTGTTTTGCTTCCACCTTTTTTTAAGATCTGGGTGTATGAGATCAAGTGTACATCTCAATTTTCTACCCATTAACATCTCAGCGGGTGACAGTCCAATTGTTAACTGTGGAGTGATACGATAGCTAAACAGTGCCCTATTTAACTTTGTCTCCACTGTATCACCACTACTCTTTTTCATGAGCTCTTTGAAAGTTTGTACCGCTCGTTCAGCTAACCCGTTAGATGATGGGTGATACGGTGCTGATGTGACATGTGTTACTCCATTTCGTGTCATGAACTCTCTGGTTTGTTCACTGACAAAACACTGTGCATTATCTGAGACAATCATCTCTGGAATACCATGTGTGCTAAAACTGTTCCTAAGACAGTTTATTGTGGTTGCTGACGTAGATGAAGTTACTGGGTAGACATCTAACCATTTTGAATGAGCATCCACAATTACTAAGAACATTTTCCCCATGAAAGGCCCCGCATAGTCTATGTGTAGCCTTCTCCATGGCTTTTCAGGCCACTCCCAGGGGTGGAGAGGTGCACAGGCAGGTGCCTTTCTGTGTTCCTGACATGTGTGGCATGTCTTTACCTTTTTCTCAATGTCCATGTCCATATTGGGCCACCACATGTAGCCTCTGGCCAGTCCTTTCATGCGGCTCATGCCTGGGTGTGACTGATGTAATTGCTCCATCAGAGGAGATTGTCCTTTCTCCGGGATCACGATGCGAGCTCCCCACAACACACAGCCATCCTGTACACTGAGCTCATGTTGTCTCTGTCTATAAGGCATATAGTTACTGTCCACATTATCAGGCCATCCTCTGAGAACATACTCACAGACTCTTGAGAGGATAGGATCCTTAGTTGTCCAGTACCGTAGCTGTTCTGATGTTGTCAGAGGGCTCTGTTCTCGGTCCAGCATCAGTACATGTTCCTCTGGTTCTGTCTCCTTGGGTTTCTCTGGCAGAGGGAGTCGACTGAGAGCATCAGCATTACCATGGTCTTTACCTGCCCTGTAAAATAAGACATACTCATATGCTCTCAACAGCACAGCCCATCGCATTATTCTTTGCGACGCCATCTGTGGGACAGCTTTCATCTCGTTAAATAAACTTATCAATGGCTTATGATCTGTACAAATCACAAACTTTCTACCATACAGATACTTGAAATGAAAATACTGCACTCCAAAAATGACAGCTAATCCCTCTTTATCAATTTGGGAATAGTTCTTCTCAGCAGCGGTGAGTGTGCGTGAGGCAAACCTTATAGGTTTCTCATCACCATCTGTCATACGGTGAGCTAGTACCGCTCCAACTCCATATGGAGAGGCATCACAGGAAAGTATCAGTTCTTTCTTCTCATCATAATGCACTAACACACTGCTTGATTGTAAGAGCTCTTTTGACTCTTTGAAAGCTTTTTCTTGTTCTTGCCCCCATACCCATGTTTCATCTTTTCTGAGTAACTTATGCATAGGTGCTAGTACAGTAGACAAGTTAGGCAGAAACTTATTATAAAAGTTCAACAGTCCCAAATAAGCTTTAAGCTCAGTCGCTGATGTAGGTGCGGGAGCCTCCTGCACTGCTTTCACCTTGGCTGGCAGTGGGTGCAACCCTGTCTTGTCCACTTTGTGTCCCAAAAATGTCACTTCAGTCTCCATGAACTGACACTTACTCCTTTTTAAGCGTAGTCCAGCATTTTGGAGTCGTTGCAGCACTTGATCCAATGTCTGCAGATGATCTTTGTCATTCTTTCCGGTCAGAATGATGTCATCAAGGTATACAGCCACATTCTCGATTCCTTGTAGCACACCCTCCATTGTGTGCTGGAATATAGCTGGGCTGGAGCTCACACCAAAGGGTAGTCTTGTGCAGGGCCGGATTAGCCAATGGGTTTTCTGGGCACGGGCCCAGGGGCCCGGCCATAGAGGGGGCACGGCGTTCAGATCTTTTTTTTTTTTTTTTCGCGGACCTCCCCCCCCCCCCCCCCGCGCGTCGGTCGCCAGTCGCCGGTCCGGGCTGTATTCCGATCGCATCGCATCGCCCCCCCCCCCCGTTGGGCGCCTGTCCGGGCTGCATTGAGATCACGCAGCACCCCCCCGGCAACAATCGCGTAACCCCCCCCCCCCCCCCCCCCCGCCCCCCCCCCCCCCCCCCCCCCCCCCCCCCCCCGTCGACTATCGCGCAGCACCCCCCCCCCCCCCCCCCGGTTGGGCCTCTGGACTGACAGTGCCCAGGGGCCCTGGGGTTACTAATCCGGCCCTGGTCTTGTGTATGTGTATGTGAACCATATGTTCCTATAGGTGTCTAGTAACACCTCCCAATTTATCCACGGCCAAATCCTCTGGGAATTGCCTTGAGAGCCAATCAAAGTTGGGGTGCCCACAGGGCATAGGTAAAATAGTGAGAAAAAAGAAATTCTACCAAAAGTGACTTTTGAGATGTCTAACTAGGGGTTTTTAGGGGTGCTGAATCTGTCCCAGTCATTAGTTTTGAGTAAAAAAGACTCCAAATCCATAAACAAGCCATAAAAAGTGGTTTTATTGAACAATTACAAATCAAAATTTGCGTTTTCAGTTGACATTTTAACAAAGCTCATCAAACTCCCCTGCATCTCCCTCACTACTATTATCATCTGGCTGGTTGATGTTCTGGCAAGAGTTACCATGACAGTTCCCACAAGCAGAAATACATTTGACTCCTTGCTTTTTACAGCAGCACCTGAGAGTGCCACAGTCACCTGCACAGTTGCAGCTGACTAACTTCAGAAGGTAATCTGGTGCCATGGGCAATGTGAGCTGTATACGCTTAACGTAGCGTAGCATACATGTCTAGGAGTGGTCAAGCTGTAAACTAGAAGGTAGTGGACATGTCTAGGAGTGGTCAAGCTGTATACTAGAAGGTAGTGGACATGTCTAGGAGTGGTCAAGCTGTATACTAGAAGGTAGTGGACATGTCTAGGAGTGGTCAAGCTGTATACTAGAAGGTAGTAGGACATGTCTAGGAGTGGTCAAGCTGTATACTAGAAGGTAGTGGACATGTCTAGGAGTGGTCTACATATTGGTAAGAAGACCTCACACACACTGCCTCCACTTGAACTACACACAAAGCTCCTCAGTGATGTGAGTGTCATCATCAGTGTCATGTCATGAACATTGCTGCTCAGGGTTACACATATAAAGACTAGAGAGACATGTCTCAGCTAAAACACCATGGACATTATTGTGGATTTCACAAACTGATTTCTCCCTTTATGTGCTCTTCATTTCTCTATGTTTAAATATCTCTCTACAACAGAGTGAGAGACGAACACAAACTATGAATTTCAGATCTGCAGCAAGAGGGTTTCAAGCGTTTCCTGTCAGTAGCAGCTTGGTTCCCAGACTCTTGTACTTCATGTCTCGTGTGGATCTCACAGGATGTTTCCTCACCCAGCAGCTTTATTTATCGTCTCATCATCATTTTATCATTTGCTTTGCGGTGTCTCCAGATATGTTCCAGGGTGAGTTGTGACGTCTGTGACAGATACACATTTCCGTTTTTACAAGAAGTAAGATAGAAAGAAACAAGAATTACCCCAACATCTTATCTTCGTTGTGTGTGTGTGTGTGTGTGTGTGTGTGTGTGTGTGTAACGCCAAAGGGGACATAAACGCATGCTGCCCAGGCGTGTGCTTTGCCTTGGTACACGAAATTTCACGTGCTTTTTGCGCATTTTCATGTGAAATTTCGTGTACCAAAACAAAGCGTCCGCCTGGGCAGCAGGCGTTTATGAACGCACGCGTACAGAAAATGCGACTAGCGCTAGATGGCGCAAATGGTCGCTTGTATAGTCTATGTTTGAAAGGTGCAAGTAAATATACTGAAATATGTAATTCTTTAAGTGGTTTCATCATCTATACGAGTCGGCCAAATAACTATCAAGGTGAAACTAAACTAAAGACTTCATTATATTCCTCCAAAGTCAGACTGAAGGTTGTTGATCAGCGCATTGCGTTAATATAGCTGATTCAATGTGTACTACAACAAATATTTCACTCTTTAATATGGTGCAATAAAGCGAAAGTGGTTTATAACATGCTTCCTTCACATTGTGCTTCTGGACGTAACTCGTGGAAGTGATCAGGTCGTCTGGTCTGCAACACATTTGTCCATCAGCTCGTTCTGCTGTTCATCCTCACACAGCGAGAGTAAAACACACAAACCTACGGTGTATTTGAACCGTCTTAATACATTTTACAGCAAATACAAAGAAGGCTATTGTGTGGTCTCTACGAGGTAGCGGCTCGTCTTAATGTATTATATCGCCATGAAGGCTGTCAGTCTCGGGTAAAAGCAGCGCAATCACGGACCATCATGTGGAAAGGTTTCTTGACAACAAGAACAACAAGGCCCAGCTCATTCTGCTCCTTGCTGAGACCTTCCAAAGAGCTAGGATCAGTGTTCAACTATGCTCTGATGATGCTGACACCTCCATCGTGTCTGCAGCACTAAATGAGGCAATAGAGTCTTCTGTTGAGGTGAGGGCTGAGGACACAGACGTCCTGGTTATGCTGATCCATCATAGGGCAAACCACCCGGTCTTCCTCACGACAGCTAAAGATACATCTTATGATGTCAGAAAGATTCGAGAGGCACTCCCGGAGAGGTACCGTAAATACCTTATATTCCTACATAGCTTCTCTGGCTGTGATACTGTATCAGCAATTTCTGGGTTTAGCAAACCAACGTTGCTCAGCAAGCTCTGCCAGACTGACAAATCAGAGCGGGCCATGGATGTGTTCTGTGACATCAGAGCCAAGAAAAGTGACATCATCGATGCTGGCTGTGAACTGTTCAAGAACATATTCCGTGGTAATCCATCTGGAGATTTGGAAGACTTAAGATTTGATATCTTCAGCAAGCGGGCAGCAGCTGGGAGCATCAAGCCTGAGAAACTGCCTCCAACTACAGGAGCTGCAGCACAGCACTCTCTGCGGGCATATCTCCAGACCAGAGATTGGCTAACTTTGGATGTCCTTGGATCCCCGAGTATGGATGGAAACAAGGAAAACATGGTTATGAACCAGTCCCTACAACAGATCCCATGGCACCAGATTACCTTCTGAAGTTAGTCAGCTGCAACTGTGCAGGTGACTGTGGCACTCTCAGGTGCTGCTGTAAAAAGCAAGGAGTCAAATGTATTTCTGCTTGTGGGAACTGTCATGGTAACTCTTGCCAGAACATCAACCAGCCAGATGATAATAGTAGTGAGGGAGATGCAGGGGAGTTTGATGAGCTTTATTAAAATGTCAACTGAATACGCAAATTTTGATTTGTAATTGTTCAATAAAACCACTTTTTATGGCTTGTTTATGGATTTGGAGTCATTTTTACTCAAAACTAATGACTGGGACAGATTCAGCACCCCTAAAAACCCCTAGTTAGACATCTCAAAAGTCACTTTTGGTAGAATTTCTTTTTTCTCACTATTTTACCCACGCCCTGTGGGCACCCCAACTTTGATTGGCTCTCAAGGCAATTCCCAGAGGATTTGGCCGTGGATAAATTGGGAGGTGTTACTAGACACCTATAGGAACATATGGTAAGAAAAGCTATTGGTAATAAATTATTTCACGATATGGGCAAAAAAATACCTAACTTTCCCTAACTATGTGACGTATCTTCATCTAATACTATCTGTTGATACGCATGGCTCATGTCTAACTTGGTGTATTTCTCCCCCCCAGTAAGACAAGCTATCATATCCTCCATTCTAGGAATGGGGTACTGCTCAATTGGTGACACTTTGTTCACTGTTAGCTTATAGTCCCCACAAATCCTGACTCTGGAGTCTGGTTTTAGAACTGGTACTATGAGTGCTGCCCAGGCTGAGAATTTAACTGGTTCAATGATTTTCTCCTCTAAGAGCCTCTCTAGTTCTTGCTCTACTTTTTCTTTTTCATCGCAAAAGGAACAGACCTTGGCTTGTAGAAGCAGGGCTTCGCATCACTAGCTACATGTATCTTTGCTGCAAAGCCTTTCAACGTCCCTAGCTCATCTTTAAATACTGTGTCATGTCTCAAAAGTACTTCTTGTAATGGTTCTTCTTGGTCTTCTACCTTATGTACAGTTTTCCAATCCATCTTGAGAGCTTTCATCCACCCTAGCCCCAGTAAACTGGTCCCTGAACATCTTAGCACTGCCTTCATGTTCCACTTTGACCTTTGCTGCTCCTAACACTGGTACTACATGACCACCATATGTTTTCAGTTTTATCTTGCACTGGAGCAACCTTGGTTTGTTAACACTACGGAATAACCTGTAAAATGCCTTCTCTGACATTATTGTATAGCCACAGCCTGTGTCTACTTCATAGGTTACATCCTGTCCATTTACTGTCAACACTTGTCTTATTGGTTCTTCTCTGGGAATGACTATTTCTTCCTGCATGTTGTATATGGTAATACTGTTATCTTTTATGTGGTACATAGTGAAAACTTCCTCCTTATCACTATCCTCCCCTTCCTCCTGCATGAAATTAGCCTTTTTGTTACATTTTCCTGTCACTCCTTGTGCCTGCGTAGTCTTCCCTTTCCCCATGTCCTTCATTCTGCAAGCCCTTTTTATGTGTCCCACTTTCCCGCAGTTATGACACTTTTCTTTGGCAAACCTGCAGTCCATTGCCAAGTGGTTGTCTCCCTTGCATCTGTAGCATGTCCTCATGTCCTGCTGCGTCCTGGCGCGGACATCGTTCACCTTGTGCACCGACCCCGACGCTCGGTTCCATTTTGCATGCTCTCTGGCTCCCTGCAAATCCACAATGTCTCTGTTCGCCGCCTCCATTGCCTGCGCAAACTTCAATGCCTTGTCAAAGGTTAACTTGTCCTCCGACAGCAGCTTCCGCTGTATGCTGTCATCATTTATGCCGCAAACGAGCCGGTCCCTCAACATCACCGTCAGCGTATCTCCGAAATTACAGTCCTGCGCGAGCTTTCTCAGCTCCGCCACATAGTCACTAACACTTTCCTCTGGCTTCCTGTTCCTTGTATTAAATTTCCACCTCTGCATTATCTCGCTGGTCGTCGGGTGAAAATGATTTTTTAACAACTTTACCAGATCCTCGTAGGAGCGGTCTCCTGGCTTATCTGGGCTTAGCAGGTTCCTCATCAGGGCATAGGTCTGTGGTCCCACGCCGCTCAGTAGCACAGCTCTTTTCCGTTCCGCCTCCGTTATATCATTTGCGACAAAAAAGTGGTCCAAAACCTCACAGTACTCTTCCCACGTCTGCGAATTGCTGTCAAACGGCGCCACCGCGCCCACCATTGCCGCCATTGTTCCTCAATAGCTCTTCTTAGCTAGCAAAACACGACAGGACCATCAACGACTTTGCTTACTTGCTAAGCAGCAGACCGGCGCTTGACTTCTCTGTGCTTTTATCCTCGTCGCCATATGTGATATCGTCACTACATCAACAATAAGGAAGCTGGTTTCTTCTCTTGAACCGCTTTTATTATCAGCACAGGCACATACAACTAGTCATGGCGGAGGGCAGCTTCACACACAGGCAGTCAGGTACAACAACACCGGGACACACCCTACCACCGCCCTCTACTGGCTGTGGGGGGTAGTGATATCTGAAAGCTCACTTTACAACAACAACCCTGGTCACAACCCTGGTCATAACACTGGTCACAACCCTGGTCACAACCCTGGTCACAACCCTGGTCACAACCCTGGTCATAACCCTGGTCATAACCTGGTCACAACCCTGGTCATAACCCTGGTCATAAACCTGGTCATAAACCTGGTCATAACCTGGTCACAACCCTGGTCATAACCCTGGTCATAACCTGGTCATAACCTTGGTCATAACCCTGGTCATAGCCCTGGTCATAACCCTGGTCACAACCCTGGTCATAACCCTGGTCATAACCCTGGTCATAACCCTGGACACAACCCTGGTCATAATCTGGTCACAACCCTGGTCATAATCTGGTCACAACCCTGGTCACAACCCTGGTCATAACCCTGGTCACAACCCTGGTCATAGCCCTGGTCATAACCTGGTCACAACCCTGGTCATAACCCTGGTCATAACCTGGTCATAACCCTGGTCATAAGCCTGGTCACAACCCTGGTCACAACCCTGGTCACAACCCTGGTCATAACCCTGGTCACAACCCTGGTCATAACCCTGGTCTTAACCCTGGTCATAACCCTGGTCACAGCCCTGGTCATAACCTGGTCACAACCCTGGTCATAAACCTGGTCAGAACCTGGTCAGAACCCTGGTCAGAACCCTAGTCTTAACCCTGGTCATATCCCTGGTCATATCCCTGGTCACAACCCTGGTCACAACCCTGGTCATAACCCTGGTCACAACCCCGGTCATAACCTGGTCATAACCCTGGTCACAACCCTGGTCATAACCCTGGTCATAACCCTGGTCACAACCCTGGTCATAACCTGGTCACAACCCTGGTCATAACCTGGTCACAACCCTGGTCATAACCCTGGTCACAACCCTGGTCAGAGCCGTAGCCGAGCGCGTCTGACTGATGGCTCTCCTCTAGGACCTTTTGCACTTGGAAGTTTGCTGGGATTGTTTAAGAGTTTGGATATATCTAACTCCTGGGATATGTTTCTTTACTGGCGACTAAGTAACCTCTTAGATCCACGATGCTGAACTGGCCAATGAAAAAATGAAGTTAATAACATTTATTTAGCTTGAGTACAATTTGGAACAATGCAAAAAGCGTAAAAAGCTATCAATAAAAATCAATATAGAACTGTACATAATGATTAGTACAATACTCTCAGTAAGAACAAAAGCAATGACTACACATGTTGCGATCCTGTCTAACTATTCTGGGCATGGTTCATACCTCTCTTCTCTGGGGCGGCGGAGCAAGAGAGAAAACCAATCCTATTCCTTTGTCCAATGTTGTCAATCCTGATTTGGGCAGAAAGTGCCTATTCCTTGGATCCGCGGCCGGTAGCCTTCATAGCCCCGCAGGGCTATGGGAGAAATCCCCCTTCGGTGGACAGGCAGATAAGGCTTATTTCCAAGGCCACGGAAGTCCATAGAAATATTGGTGAAAAACGTTGCTTTTTCTTATTGAGTTTTTTCTTTTTGGTTTTTCTTCTAAGTCCTGGGGCTTTGTCCTTGGTCCCCGAAGTCCCCTGGCCAGGACTCCTCAATATTCTTGCCTTTTGCCGGCCTTTATAGGAAGAAATGTGGCTGTTGCCCATTTTTACGGCCACTATGATACCATTTGCCACAATATCAGATATCATCTGAAGAACGTAACTAGTTGTGTCCTCACATGACCCAGCTGCTGTTTTGGTCACTTCACAGTTCTGGCACTAACCTAACAGGTTTGCTGCTGTCTTTTGTATGAACCTCTCAAGGCCCATGACACACTTCTTATTACATAGTCATGTTACATGTTACAGATTCAACATATATGTTAATCAATAAACAAAAGTATGTAGTACATATTGTATATTTACAAAAGTAGGAAAAGTCCCCCGGGACCTGTAAGTCCCCCCAGACCTGGATGGTCCCATGACCCCATGGTTAACACAAGTCAACAGGTTTGTACTGACATATGCAGTACTGTGCTTCATATCATAAAGTAGTTCCTCCAGTTGTATAAGGAACCCCATAATAACACATAAAGGTGCAATAATTAAATGGGCAACTATAAGTGCTGCTGAAGGCAATAATAAGATGTGCATTAAGTATAGGGCAATCACATTTGCTCATAGGAAAAGTATGATAATGTAAAGTAATATAGCAAAAGATAATTCATAAAAACATCCTTAATGTCCCATGTCTTAGTGGTTTTCTGGACACCGATGAATCAACCTTACTTGACAACACACACGCGCGCTTCATATCTTACTTATCGTTATTACCTGGAATATGCAAATGCAACACAGCAAACCGCAAACACTAATTACGAAATGATGATGAGATGATAAATAAAGCCGCTGGGTGTAGAAACATCCTGTGAGATCCACACGATACACATGAAGTACAAGAGTCTGAACCAAGCTGCTACTGACAGGAAACGCTTGAAACCCTCTTGCTGCAGATCTGAAATTCATAGTTTGTGTTTCGTCTCTCACTGCTGTTGGTCTAGAGAGATATTTAAAGATAAAAAAGAAATGAAGAGCACATAAAGGGAGAAATCAGTTTGTGAAATCCACCATAATGTCCATGGTGTTGCAGCTGAGACATGTCCATGTAGTCTTTATATGTGTAACCCTGAGCAGCTGGTAATGATAACGTTAGCAGAACAATAATGTTCATGACATGACAGTGACGATGACACTCACATCACTGAGGAGCTTTGTGTGTAGTTCAGGTGGAGGCAGTGTGTGTGAGGTCTTCTTACCAATATGCTCTTCTGTGCAGGACGTCGTAGCGTCGCCTGACCGGGTGGGATTAACAGCAGGGCTGGCAGACAGACAGCGGTAAGAGGAGTGGAGACCCAGCCTGTCCACAGTCAGAGGGAGAGAGAGAGCTGGGTGCTGGTCTGGTTCACATACCAGGAGAGAGTCGCTCCACTCAGTTTGTCCACAACACACAGCAGGGTGCAGCCCTCGCTGCTCACATCTCCGGAAACGTTGGAGCCAATTTCCAAACAGCCGTCATTTAGATAAACTGACCCCACATTGGAAATCTACAGGGTGAAACAGTATTAAAACTCAATAAAGTGACATATAAACAGTCAAATTCAAATAACTGTCAGCCTGCTTTCAAATCTCTGCTGTCGCTGTCAGAAATGCATTCTGATAATGGCATACTTACTGGTTCATTTAGTAGGCAGTATGCAGTACATACTCATTGAGTATGTAGTAGGCAGTAGTTAGTATGTAGTAGGCAGTATGCAGTACATACTCATTGAGTATGTAGTAGGCAGTAGTTAGTATGTAGTAGGCAGTATGCAGTACATACTCATTGAGTATGTAGTAGGCAGTAGTTAGTATGTAGTAGGCAGTATGCAGTACATACTCATTGAATATGTAGTAGGCAGTAGTTAGTATGTAGTAGGCAGTATGCAGTACATACTCATTGAGAGTAGGCAGTCGTTAGTATGTAGTAGGCAGTAGTTAGTATGTAGTAGGCAGTAGTTATTGTAGTCTTGTTTCATAAGATATCCACGGGTCCTGACAGCTCCTTGACAAATTATGTGATATATATTGTATCTTTATATGATATATGTTGTATCTTTATATGATATATGTTGTATCTTTATATGATATATGTTGTATCTTTATATGATATATGTTGTATCTTTATATGATATATGTTGTATCTTTATATGATATATGTTGTATCTTTATATGATTTATGTTGTATCTTTATATGATTTATGTTGTATCTTTATATGATATATGTTGTATCTTGATATGATATATGTTGCATCATTATATGATGTGATATATGTTCTATATAAATCACATATCTTCTATATCTTTATATGATATGGAAAATAATGTGATGTGTGTGTGTGTGTGTGTGTGTGTGTGTGTGTGTGTATAAAATGATGGCCTCTGATAAGAGTAGAAAACTGTTTAATGACAGTGATGGTTCAGAATGGAAGCGGATGATTGGTCAGAATTAAACCATGTGATGTGTTTTCCAGCTCATATAGCAGAGCTGAAGCATGAAAGCAGGGGAAGCTGTCCAGAGAGGAACCATGGCCTCCATCCATGAACTGGACTCTGGCCTCCCTGAGGAACAGGAGAACTTGTCTTTGGACACGAGGGCGACCAGGAAGAGAAGATCTGGTAAGACCCTTTTAGAGGATTTGAATACAATGACATAAATCTCAAGATTTAGTCTCCTAAATAACATGTGTACGTTCAAGGCAAACGACATACAGTAACGTTTCCAGACCAAACGACCTGTGATTATGTCCATGAGTTACGAACTATTACTAGGCATCGCAGTAGTTGTGTATTTCGTTATACTGTATATGTTTGTTAAAATAACAAAATGAGTTTGTCTGAAAATGTACATTTATGTCATCAGTCAGTATTAATTGGCTACAAAACATGCCAAAGTGCAGAGTAGTTTTAGGAAGCAGAACTCAGGTTTAGTATTTTCATTGTTAATTATTAGTGGCAGGGTAACGTTACATTAGAGACAGGACATCTCAATAAACTGTGCTCTAAATTCAACACAAGAGCTACAGTCAGGGTTGTAGGGGTTTACAAATAAGTGAGGTCACATTTAGTTTTTACTGCATTTCTAGACGACAAACACAATATTGGCTGCTCACACATCAATTAAATATCAGTGTCCCAATTACTAGCTGTCTGAAATAACATGAATCACACCCCTAGCAGCGAGCGGTGTAGGCCGTTTCTCCGAAGCTCCTTTGTTCCGACCTCTTAATAATCCGAAAAATCCCTTTTAGTCCTGTAGCCCACCAGCCTGATGTCCCTATATTTCGAAAAAATTAAACCCTCTGCTCCGACAGATCGGTGTTCCTGCAATAATTGTGGATCACCTCTATTACTAATCTAAAATCAGAATCAACATTTAACAAGCCAAATTATTTTCCCTAGGCCTACACATTTAGGCCAAATCATTTTTATCTTTGAAAATGTTTCCAAAATGTCGCTAATCTACAGTGGCTTGCTGCCCCCATAAGCTCGCTAGCGGCTGAAGCAGTAGGCTATACATTTGAACACAACTGTTGCCGCAAGGCATTCCCGCACGAATTTAATAAAAAGTAAATCACGCATAATAAGAATGAACTCAATTTGCAGGCCTGTAAATAATATATCCAACACAAAACTAACTTTACCCAGTTGAACTTTGGACTTCACCTACATTTTCATTTCAGAATTTTTCAAAGATAAAAATGATTTGGCCTAAATGTGTAGGCCTCGAAAAAAATAATTTGGCTTGTTAAATGTTGATTCTGATTTTAGATTAGTAATAGAGGTGATCCACAATTATTGTTGGAACACCAAGCTGTCGTAGCAGAGGGTTTAATTTTTTCGAAATATAGGAACATCAGGCTGATGGGCTATAGCAGGAGTATAAATTAGGCTATACTCCTGCGTAAAGTGCTCTACGTCGGTTACGGAGAGCCTCTCCGTCATCTCCAGCTGCATGAAATATTTTTTAAGTGTCCGTCACTCCGTCAACGGACAACGGAGACGGCAAGGGCTGCGATTGGTCCTCTAAAAACTCCATCACCTAGCCTGGCAGGCCAGACCCACATCACAAAGATGTCGGGTCTGGCACTGCTCCATTGGCAGTGTGGGCGGGATAAACGGTTGTCTTTCAAGTTCCCTCTGCACGCAATAGGATAGCGCTACAACCAATCAGAGCAACGAAGAAGGTGACGTAGTCAGAGCGACAGAAATTAGTCCATGGGGAAGTGTTCCGTATGGTGGATTGTGGAAGAATAGTGAAATAAAATATTAACTTGTTAACAAGTCTTGAAGAGTCGCGGCCAAAGCCGAGTCAAAAGACAGCCGTTCGCCAGCAGCAGCAGCCATTGTTTCCCTCTAACACGGAACCGTCGCAACTCTGTCGTCATGGTAGCCCGGCTTCCGACTCCGCCCCTAAGCTGTGATTGGCCTGGCAGATTTTCTGTTTCCAGCACAGAAAAACGACGGAGAAGTGCTAGACCCCCCTGGCTGCAAATTAAATTTGCTGCCGCTAGGGGCGTCTAGATTTCTAGGCTAGCCATCATCCGCTTCACAAAGACAATCGGTGACATGTTAAGGAAAGTGGCTGACGAGGACCAGGATGACGCGATGCACGACATACACACTATTATATTACAGTATATTATTATTATATGCTCTATGGACGCATAAGCCGACCTACTTGAACCTATAACTTAAAAGAGACGGTGGCAAATTGCACTACATGGTTGTAAATCGTTTTTAGCAATTATGTTTTTTACCTTTAAAGCATTTCATTTTTTATTATAATTTAAACCCCTTTTAACTATCCCTTTTGTACTTGTTTACTTGTGTGAAATGTTGTGTGAATCTTGTGTGAAATCTTGTTTACTTTGCACCTGGTTTGTTTTGCGTGCGGGAAAGTGCATTGCGTATCCGGCAGTGGGCACCACGACGGAGAACTACGAGGGCTCTCCGTGGTTACGCAGTTGGATAGCGCAATACGCAGTTGTAGAAGTATAACCACCAAAGGGGATTTTTCGGATTATTGAGAGGTCGGAACAAAGGAGCTCCGGAGAAACGGGCAGCCAGTCCGGGGGTCCTCCCCTGGAGATTATTTAGTTCATATAGTTGAGAGCATGTAAGTCATAGATGGGGGGTGGCCTTTCAAATCATGATGCTATATGCTATAGGGGATGTAGGCTACTATTATTCATATTTATTATTTAGCATTTTATACTTGGTGCTCGGATGTTTTTTTATTTGTTCATGTTTTAAATTTCTATCGGCCTAATTGACCGTAAGATTAGTTTTTAAAATGCACATTTGAGGACAAATCATTGATCTGATGTGAAAGTTTGATCAACATTTACAGATTACAGAGTTTAATTTGAGCCGCCCCTCCGCTTCACTAGCCTCCTCTCTTTGCTGTGTTAACTAGTGTGTTAGCATGTTAGCTAGCTAGCACTCAAGCTAGTCTTGATTGAGTGACTCCTAAACTCTACCATGGAAGCCAAGAGCCATGGCTGGGATCAGAGGCGTCACTAGGTTTTAAGGACAGGGGGGGCTTAGCCCCAAGGAGATGCACAGGGGGGGGGTGCACGCGATCGTAACACACCCCGGACCTACGACCGGCGGGGGGGTGGGTGCGCGCGATCATAACACACCCTGGACCTACGACCGACGCAGGGGGGGGGCGCGATTGTAACACACCCCGGACAGTCCGGCCTAAAGCCGGATGAATGGCGAAGTGAAGGGAAACCGACAGATTTATGATCATTAAGTCCTTAATGACAGGTTATATGATTATTTATGATGCTGGCTGCTTTATATTGAATTTGTCGGCATTTTTTTATTTAAAATAAATAAATAAATATATACAATTAAAATACAAACACCAAACTATTTAGGGGGGCTTAAGAATATTTTAGGGGGGCTTCAGCCCCCCTAAAACAGGCCTAACGACTGGCTGGGATCCTGTTTTGCGGTGAAGGAGATAATAATGAGTTCATATCCTCGTCATCTCGTCATAGGCTGGGTGTTGTTGTGATCCTGGCATAATGTTGGGAGTTGGCTTGTATTCCTATATGAACGAATGATGATCCGTTTCACCTCGCTGCTGCATTTCCACCCTAGTGTGGACGCAGCCAGTTGCTTCATATTATTGCCAGAAGTGCTGTAAGAATAGAGCCAGGTCACGTCAATGACTGATTATTGATGACTGCGTTAACTGGTTGACTAAACCAAGTTGGTTATGACGAGATAACCAGTTCATTATTCCAGGACAAAACCAAGTTGGTCATGTGGACAACATACTGTCCATGCAGGATGAATATGTGTGTGTGTGTGTGTGTGTGTCCTACCCAGTTATAAACCCGTGCAGCTATGTGGCTCTGACCGTCGGACTGCTGTGTATTCTACAAGCAACTCTCAACATCTGCCTGCGCCTCTGTGAGTCATATCACCCTGAACTATCACTACAATAATAGTAGTAATAATGATGATGATGATGATTCTTCTTCTTCTTCTTCTTCTTCTTCTAAACTCCTTGTGTCCTGTCCTAGACTCAGTGACAGCTTGCACGGAGGAGAGACAGCGCTTAATGGATGCACTTGGTGAGTGTTTAAAAAGTTATTAAATCTTATTAAATCTTTATGAAAGTTATTAAATCTAGTTATTAAAAGTAAGGCCTCTCATCCTCAACTTTCAATATATTTTGTAATAATTCTGACAAATTGAAAATTAAAAGAAATGCATTTACATCCTGCTGATACCATTGTCAACACGGCCTATTAAGATTTGTATGATTTATCACTAAAAAAGCCTTTTGATAGAAAGCCTTTATTGTCATTGTATAACTCTTCATACAACGAGATGAGGAGCGCTGCTCCTGTGGTGCATTTGGAAATACAAAAATGTACAAAAAATACAAATACAGCAATTTTAAAACAGCTAAAACAAATCCACAGGTCATATTTAGTAATAAACAATGTAAAATATTGATATATAACACTAAACTATGCTAGAATGCAAAGGTGTGGTTATTGCTCTTAGTGAAACATTATGGCCCAATCCCTAGATAGCAGCATCGCTACATGTAGCTGTGCCGTGTTGCACGGATGTACTTCCAGTGTGGGTGAGATGCAGAGCTACGCAGCCGCCTTTCGGTGCTTGCATCCTAGCGTGTTCAGTGTGTTCATGGCCCTGGGAAACAAGCTGTCCTTCAGTCTATTGGTCCATGCACTGAGGGCCCTGCAGCGCCTGCCAGAGGCCAACAGGCCAAACAAGTGGTGAGATGAGTCCCACTGCTGTGGTGTCATCTGCAAATGTGGTGATGGTGTTGTGGTATGGATTGGTGTGCAGTCATATGGAGGTCACAATCCTGAATGTCACACCAAATGATAGTGATAGTCACACCAAAAACCTACATGAAAATCTACTTGAAGGTAATGATATAATATAACATCTGACTGCATGTCATTCGGCTCTTTCCCCTCTTCCTCAACCCATAATCTGTCCTACATATGGGTGTCCTCCATGTCACTTTGAATCCCTACAAGGAACAGTGTGCTGCTCATGAGGAAGCAGCTTGCTCCATTGCGGTCTGACTGAATGACAGCCCATCATTCAGGACATGGAAAGTGTGGATTGCGTGGTTGTTCATTTTCTATAAATCATCTCTAACTGGCTTTATGCGTGTGCATGTTTATTGTGGCTTATAATAATATATACTATAATAATAATACAAATATTAGCAAAAACATGAGTTGAAACTAAATCATTAGTTATAGCAGTCAATAATTAACTATAACATCAACTAAATAATGATTCTGTGTGTATGTTATTCATATCCTGTGGTGTGACAGACGGCCCCACAACATGATATAAGTGTCACACCATATCTGGCCTTCTAGTTATTAGCTAGCATACAATGAGCACATTGCAACATGGTTAAATATACTGTATATTGTAATGTTTAAGGACAAATGATTCCTTTCATATGTTTTAAAAAGCGCCACATGCCTGGACCTTGAAAAGAGTAGACTCTGAAGTAGACTCTGTGTTGGCATAATACACTTTGTGCAGGAGAGTTTATTTTCTTAGTTTTATTCAAGATTAAACGTTAAAAAAGCATGGCACAGTCACACCATATGAGCTTTATCATGTTTGGTTTAAAATTCAGAAAACATAATTAATGAATTGATTTAATAATATGTATGTTCACATAAAGCAGCATCTTCTTAACAATATAAGAGTGCTTATTACTTAGATGGTCACCTCAACCACCCTTGATTCCACCTTCAATGCATTCATTTTATTCTCATGTCTGGCCATCCAAAACCAAACCCTCAACACACGCCCATTCCCTGCTCCACCAATCAGATATCAGCTGAACCTCCACAGAGACGACTACTACACAAGGTCAGGTCTCTATTGTGGTCTACTACACAAGGTCAGGTCTCTATTGTGGTCTACTACACAAGGTGAGGTTTCTATTAAAAACAGTAAGATAAACAGTTCTGTGATTATTACAGTTTTCCTTTCCATTACAGGTGATTTGACACGACTAGGCTGGATGTATTACAACCACAGACTCTACTATATTTCTACTACTAAGAAGAAATGGACGGCCAGTAGAGATGACTGTCTGGAGAGAGATGCAGACCTGGTAGTTATCAACAGCAGAGAAGAACAGGTAACAGAGTGTGTGTAAGTCATTAAGTCATTTTTCATTAAGTAACCCTTACCATTACTATTTGAAACAGGAGTTTGTTGACAGACTGAGGGGTGATTACTGGATTGGACTGAGTGACCGAGACACAGAGGGGACCTGGAAGTGGGTGGATGGTACCAACATGACTTCAAGGTAAGGCTGGTGACTCTATTCAGCAGCATCTCTTCTCTGAGAGTGACAGAGTGGCATCACCTCAACACTGTGCTGCACTTTCTATTCTTTCTGCTGGTCAGTTTCTGGGCACCTGATCAACCAGACGATAACCGTGGAGCAGAAGACTGTGTGGCAATACAGGAGATAAGAGAACCGTGGGGAGGCTGGTTTGATGCACCGTGTGCTGCACTATTCCACTGGATCTGTGAGAAGGTCGTGGTCCTGGATCATCTGGAAGCTGATATGAACAAAGAGGGTCTGTAGACTTTGTTTGAGTTCATGTGTTGAGAAGTGTTAATCCTTTCTGTGTACAGTATATACCAGTGTTTCCCATTAATTACTTAGACTGTGGCGGCCCGCCATGGTCTAATTTGTCCCGCCACAGTCTCAGAATGAACCGAAAAGAATTCTTACACTTCTCATAATAACATAATTAAGATCTGTAACTTGTGTTTCTCGCCGCTGCTTCAGCAAAGCATCTCTCACTCCCAGTCAGCCGCTCTGCCCCTCCCCTCCTCCTCCCCTCCTCACTGTACACGGCGCGCGCACACTCAGACCGTCACCGGGGCTTCAGAGTAATATGTCCGAGGAGAGTAGCCCTCTCCCGGACACACACGCTAGCTTTTACCGCTGTGTTTTTTTTTTTAATCCGCACTTCCAGACCGTCACCGGGGGTTCAGAGTAATGTGTCCGAGGAGAGTAGCCCTCTCCCGGACTCACTCGCTAGCTTTAACCGCTGTTTTATCCCGCTTCTGGTACTTTACTGGCTTTGACATTTTCTTCTTCTCACTAACATTCAGATGTTAAAATCAAATAAAACGCCAACAGTAAAAAGGGCTAGCTAGGTTAGCTAGGCCAATTCAATAGCTGTCGCCGTCAGTTCCTACCGCTGCTAGCGGCTTTTCCGACAAGCGGCAGCACCTGGCTGCCTACCTGAGGGTCTCGTCAATGGGTCCAGAGGCATTTAATTACCAAAGGGCATTAGAGCTGTTTTTCTCAAAGTCCAGGAAAATCAAATGTCCGAATTCGGGGTGCAAAGTTTGTAAATAGGGATGATGGGATTAATTATTTATTATTTTATTTTCTAAAAAATAAACTAGTTCAACACAGTTAACCACGTTTGCTTAATTTCTTTGATGGCTCAGATGTATGCTCTAGTTGATTTTGTGTTTTCACCATTCGTATCTATACAACCAATGTGTTTATGATTTAAATTGTTCACAAGAGCACACAGGTCTTCATAGATCTAGTCTCTTAATTTTGCTTTCAAAGTGCACCAGATTGATGCATTTAACTTTAAAAAAAAATCTAGAGGGTCCGAGATCCACCCACCATAGTCTCACAAAATCCTGTGGTAAACACTGATATACAGTATATATACAGTATATATATATACTCTTAATGAATGGAAAGCAAACCACCAGCTTATCTTACGGTGTCCTTTCTATAGTACTGGACCCTCTCCACAGGTGGTCAGTAGCAGGGTGAAGTCACTTCCTGTTCCTGTCGGTTCAACATTAGGTCGGTTTTATTCATGTCTGTCGCAGCACTAGCACAGTTAATGTATATCGACTGGACTGTACAGACCGTGTCTGTACTGGTGCACTGCTGTCCAGTCCTGTCCCTGGACCGGACCCATAGTTCATGTGATGAGCTACACCTAAATGGACCGGACCCATAGTTAATGTGATGAGCTACACCTAAATGGACCGGACCCATAGTTAATGTGATGAGCTACACCTAAATGGACCGGACCCATAGTTCATGTGATGAGCTACACCTAAATGGACCGGACCCATAGTTCATGTGATGAGCTACACCTAAATGGACCGGACCCATAGTTCATGTGATGAGCTACACCTAAATGGACCGGACCCATAGTTCATGTGATGAGCTACACCTAAATGGACCGGACCCATAGTTCATGTGATGAGCTACACCTAAATGGACCGGACCCATAGTTCATGTGATGAGCTACACCTAAATGGACCGGACCCATAGTTCATGTGATGAGCTACACCTAAATGGACCGGACCCATAGTTCATGTGATGAGCTACACCTAAATGGACCGGACCCATAGTTCATGTGATGAGCTACACCTAAATGGACCGGACCCATAGTTCATGTGATGAGCTACACCTAAATGGACCGGACCCATAGTTCATGTGATGAGCTACTATGTGTCTTCTACTGTGAGGAGGGTCCAGTCCAGCCTTAGCAATGTAACGAGCAAGCGGCACGGAGAGAGTGAGAGCTAATCACCAAAACTAAACACAGCTATCTCTTGAGCAACTTGTGAATCCTCCTGACGAATATTCGCATCATCACAAATGTTCATTAAAAGTAAGCCTACAAAACGGCGTGGATAATAAATCAGAAACAATGTCCTCCTCACTAGCGGTTACGTTACTCGTGGCTCTGCCATCGTGGAGTAAACCAAGTCACGCCCTATAAACTAGCTAGCTAGTTTAATAAACTAGCTAGCTAGTTTATTAGCTAGCGAGCTCATTTATTAGCTTGTGATTCGTGTCCCTCACAGCAGGGGGAACTTGTCATAAAGTTAGCGATAACAAAGCCCACCCATTCAGAGGGAAGAGATGATTGGTCAATTTTACTGTGAATTGAAATTAGTTTCTCATTGCATTACTATTACTGGACCCTCTGTGAAAATATAGCGGGACCACCAATCACAGAGCTGCATAGCATTTTTTGCATAGCCATGCATGGTTTGAAGGGTTTGTTTCCTCAGAAACATTTTTGTTTAGATGTTGATTGTCAAATTCTGAATTAATAAAATAAAATTAGATTATGTAGAATATTTCAGAGGGCCCTGATGGGTCCCCTCTGATAAAATAAATACATCAAATCCAAAATGAGGAGACTCCAGCTGACATCGGTAAGCGTCTCAGTGATGAGTCCGTCTAGCGGACGGGTACTGCCTGTGTGTCCTGAAGGGACCAGGCTAACTTCTGGGTCCGTCTAGCGGACGGTACTGCCAGTGTGTCCTGAAGGGACCAGGCTGTCTTCTGGGTCCGTCTAGTGGACGGGTACTGCCAGTGTGTGAATGGTGTGTTTGGATGGTGCATCTCTAGATACCTGTTGTACAACAGCGTTCTCTCATCTCGTCTTCCTTCCTGACGTTCAGTGATGCGGGAGGGGGAGGCCCCCCAGATCTCTGTCACCCCCTCTTCTGAGATGGCGTCTGTGGGCGACACAGCCAGCTTCTCCTGCCGTGCCCGGGGCCGACCTCAGCCCACCATCCAGTGGCTACACGACGGCCGGCTCCTGGAGACGGACGGGACAGACAACCGATCAGAGTCTGTGGTCAGGATGGACGGGGAGAACCTCGTCCTCAGAGGTGTGAGGTCTGGTGTGGAGACGGTCCTCTGCATGGCGAACAACAGTGCTGGCACAGCCAATCAGACAGCCCGGCTGGTTGTCTATGGTAAGACCTGGACCCAAGGAGAGATGTCTGCTTGTTGGTTTAGTCATAATACTGTTGATATATTCATAACATTGTTGATATATTCATAACACTGTTGATATATTCATAACATTGTTGTTGATATATTAATGATGGGCAGATGGGGTGTTTTTCTCATAACAACTTAATAGTTTTTGATTCATAGTTTTGAAAGTTATATTTCACCAATTTTTCATATTTTGCTTCAAACTGCTGTCGGTAAGATTCAAAAGTTGTAAAGAGAGAGAGTAGAAAAGAGAGGAAGAGAGACAGGGCCCTATCTTGCACTCAGCGCAATTGACTTTGTACACTGGCGCTTGTACAATTCCTATTTTGCACCCGACGCACATTGGAATTTTCCCTCAACCGGCGCAAGTCCTTAACTTAGGGAATGAACTTGAGCTCCGGGGGCGGTTCAGCGAAAACAGGAGGCGTGTCCCGGCGCAAACGTTCCCTGGTGCTATTTTGCAGTTTCAGAAAACAATTGCGCCACAGACCAGGAAAAACGAGTCTAAAGTCAGTGGCGCTTATTCAGATGCTATTTTAAGCAGTTCCCATTTTTGCAAACCATACATACAAGCAAAAATATTACCACATATGTGGAAAAAATAGGCATAAATTTAGCGTACACAGTTACCCAAAATATTCAGGCTAATAGTAATGACGGATCAAATTAACCTGTTTGACCAATAGTCGCAAGACACATAGATATAAGGACACCAGGATGACACCTTTTATTATGCCAGCAACAGCGCGTGAAATGTTTTATAATCGAAAACACACAGAAACACGAAGCGGTGTAACTGAAAGAACATTCGGCATACTGAAAATGCGCTTCAGGTGTTAAGGATAGGATAAATCAGGAGGCACTTTACAGTACAGTCCTCAAAAAGTCGCAGCATTCTTTCTGGCATGGCGTCGCTTATATGTGAATAAGGGAGTACTGGCACTTATTTTTTTCCACTTCAAGCACTGGAGGTAAGCAAAGTAATCTCGGTCCGTCTAATGTTAGACTACATTGCAAATATATCACCATGCATTCATAACCTCGTGATTCAGTGAGTGAGGCCAAAACATCGGAAAGTATGTCTTTGTGACATTTCTTTATTTAAATTTTGTCAACGGAAAATGAAAAGCTGAAAAGATTTAAACAGAAGAACTAATTATTTTTCCCTCTGATGGGCATGCGCGCGCTACGGCGGGATTGGACACGTCTGGGTCCAGTAGTGGCAATGCGCGATGTGCTCACCATGGAACAAGCGCGCCTGCATTTAAAGGGAATGTGAGCCGACGCTCTGATTGGTTTATTGCACGTTACGCCCAAACCACACCTATGACTAATGTAGCTACTTCAGACCAACCCATTTTAGATTTGCGCTGGGCGCAAGCGTCATTTATCCCGCCGGCATAATAGCAACAGCACCCAAGATCCGCCCACAAAGCCACTTGCGCTTTGCGTTTCATACTTGCGTTTCAGACCGGGAAGATAGGGCCCACAGACTTTGAAACTAAACAACCAATAAAACATCCCTCCCATCTCTGCTCCCTCCCTCCCTCCCTGCTCCCTCCTTGCTAGTTTCTCCACTGTTGAGAATGGTTGCATTTCACACACCTCAAGTATTATAGGATAAATTCTCTGTTTAGCTTTAGCATCAGAGCTAACAGTAGACTATCTCTAGCAGGGTGAATTCTATGTTTAGCCTTAGCATCAGAGCTAACAGTAGGCTAACTCTAGCAGGATGAATTCTCTGTTTAGCCTTAGCATCAGAGCTAACAGTAGGCTAACTCTAGCAGGATGAATTCTTTGTTTAGCTTTAGCATCAGAGCTAACAGCAGGCTAACTCTAGCAGGATGAATTCTCTGTTTAGCTTTAGCATCAGGGCTAACAGCAGGCTAACTCTAGCAGGATGAATTCTCTGTTTTAGGCAACTTAGTACATTGTTGGTCATCTGCTTCCCCACACATCGTTTAACCCTCTCAGCGTCTACTACTACACAAGGTCAGGTCTCTATTGTGGTCTACTACACAAGGTCAGGTCTCTATTGTGGTCTGCTACACAAGGTCAGGTCTCTATTGTGGTCTGCTACACAAGGTCAGGTCTCTATTGTGGTCTACTACACAAGGTCAGGTCTCTATTGTGGTCTACTACACAAGGTCAGGTCTCTATTGTGGTCTACTACACAAGGTCAGGTCTCTATAGAGCGTAACAGTGACCGTCCCCTTTTTTAACAGCTCCGGTGCCGGAAGTAAATTTCCCATGCATTTATCTCGTCCACTTTTCGTAGAATTCTTATAAAAAGAGTATTAAGCCTTTAACCAAGCCAATCGTTCATTATGGTAGTAGTGACCATATTATGTTTGATTCGGGCATAAAAATAATTTGGAAAACGGAAGAAAAGGCAAAGGTACAAGACTGTGTACATTTTTTTGTTGACCGAGTGAGGAACTACTCATCCCGAATCAAACATAATATGGTCACGACTACCATAACGAACGATTGGCTTGGTTAAAGGCTTAATACTCTTTTTATAAGGATTCTACGAAAAGTGGACGAGATAAATGCATGGGAAATTTACTTCCGGCACCGGAGCTGTTAAAAAGGGGGCGGTCACTGTTACGCTCTATTGTGGTTTACTACACAAGGTTTTCCTTTCACATTCAACAGACCATAGACCAGATGGCTGGCGGTATTACAAACACAGTCTCTACTATATTTCTACTACTAAGAAGAACTGGACGGCCAGTAGAGATGACTGTCTGGAGAGAGATGCAGGCCTGCTAGTTATCAACAGCAGAGAAGAACAGGTAACAGAGTGTGTGTGTGTGGGGGGGGGGGGGGTCAGTCAGCTGTGTTGTCATGACAACAGATACCATTACTATTTGAAACAGGAGTTTGTTGGCGGACTGGGGGGTGATTACTGGATTGGACTGAGTGACCGAGACACAGAGGGGACCTGGAAGTGGGTGGATGGTACCAACATGACTTCAAGGTAAGGCTGGTGACTCTATTCAGCAGCATCTCTTCTCTGAGAGTGACAGAGTGGCATCACCTCAACACTGTGCTGCACTTTCTATTCTTTCTGCTGGTCAGTTTCTGGAGACCTGGTGAACCAGACGATGACGGTGGAGCAGAAGACTGTGTGCTAACACTGGAGAAAGGCTGGTATGATGCACCGTGTGCTGCTCTATTCCACTGGATCTGTGAAAAGGTCTGAGTCCTGGATCATCTGGAAGCTGAACTGAACAAAGAGGGCCTGTTGACTTTGTTTGAGTTCATGTGTTGAGAATTGTTAATCCTTTCTATTTCTGTACAGTATACGATACTACTTAGTACATTTACAGTTTAATGATATTATTAAGGCTATATGTCCTCTGTTCTGTACTTACTGCTCTTTCACCTGTAAAATCAATAAAGTACATCTGATCTTTTCCTTTATTGCGTTTTCATTGCGTCCTATCTCGCTACAGATGAATAGATGAATACTACAGTACTATTACAGCACCGCTGTAGTACTCCTACAGTAGTACTACAGTACTGCTACTGTCATGGTATAATGAACTACAACACATAAAGCCGTTTTATAAAGTGTCTCTGCACTTACAACTAGCTCCCTTCCTCTCTCCGAGTGAAAGGTGTTCAGTGAGTGAGCATTTGCATTGAAACTGTAGCCATGAAGTCTGGTACTGAGGCCATGCCGATCTCCTTGCAGACATCCCATAGACATCCCATCTCCACTTCCCCCATAGTGTATTACACATGGGGTCACTCCCCTCACCTTTAGTTTCCTTTGTTGCTGCCGCCCACAATGTGAAAGTGTCCCTAGAAGAGTCATGTCTACCCGTTGTCTCATGGAAGATGCTGGGTTCATGCTCCATCCATCATGTCTTCCCATCATCATGCCGTCATTCCATCAAATACTTTGCTGTCAAGAAGCGTCTTAAAACAAGTTATTCTTCATTAAATGGCGTTGCAGGATCTCAATACGAGATCATCTGATTGGTAAATTAACTTTTGTTTCATGAATCTTACCAATCTATGACTATGACTATATATTTTATTATTATTCATATTATCTTATATTATTATTCAGCATATTATTACATCTTATATTATTATTCAGCATATTATTATATATTATATTATTATATAATATATAAAGACTATATATATTATTATTCATCATATTATTATATATTATATTATTATTCATCATATTATATCTTAGATTACTATTCATCATATTATTATATATTATATTATTATTCATCATATTATAATATATTCTATTATTATTCATCATATTATTATATATTATATTATTATTCATCATATTATATCTTAGATTATTATTCATCATATTATATATTATATTATTATTCATCGTATTATAATATATTATATTATTATTCATCATATTATTATATCTTTGATTATTATTCATCATATTATATATTATATTATTATATAATATATAATGACTGTATATTATATTATAATTCATCGTATTATATATTATATTAAACTCAGGGTTAGGTTAGTGTTAGGGTTAGTTTAGGTTAGGGTTGGGTTAGGTTAGGGTTAGGTTAGGGTTGGGTTAGGGTTGGTTTAGGGTTAGGTTAGGGTTAGTTTAGGTTGGGGTTGGGTTAGTGTTAGGGTTAGGTTAGGGTTAGTTTAGGGTTGGGTTAGGGTTAGTTTAGGTTAGGGTTAGGTTAGTGTTAGGGTTAGGGTTAGTTTAGGTTAGGGTTGGGTTAGGGTTGCTTGACATTCGTAGGATTATACAAAATATTAGGAGAAATTTTTTATAACTTTAGTAAGAGATCTTACGAACGCTGAGACCAGCCTAACCCTTTTTATCCAGGAGACATCTCATTAGAAATATGCCCTGAAGCAGTAGATGAGACAGGGAAGGAAGTTGGATGCGTTTCTCCAGAGACCACAGTAAGTCTTCACAAGAATAAAACAGATTTATATATGACCAAGAATTCAGTTCTTTCATTTGGACGAAAAAATATATATTGTTAATGGTATATGCCTCATGTTTTGTTTGAGTCTTGGTCGTGTGTTGAATCACATCTCAAGGTGACAGAAGAAGGGTCAGGCAATATGAGGTGCAGAAAAACCTAAATGACGGGTGTGGCAGTAATATGGTAATGAGCATTTTGATAGCTACCAGGTCCAACCGCTGGGCAAGTGATCATTTCATTAGATATCATTTTTACAAGCACACACAAAGCGGGCCGCTTATCAACAACCAGGAAGGAGACCCTGAACTTCTGACCAGGGCCGGAGTGGGACTCACTTTCAGCCCGGGAGTTACATGATGCAGACAGGCCCACCCCAATTGGGGGGAGCAGGTGGGGGGGCATTTTCCAACAAAAACTAATTGACACACAATTGAAAAATCAACTAATGAACCCATTCTAGTTTCTGAAAAAATTACTTAAAATCACAAGTGGACTCTGAGCTCTCACTGTCTGTAACCTCAACAAAATATTGACAAATAAACACTGTCCTACCTTAAAACATGAGTACCCGTCGCAGTAGGTCACTGGTCTCTGCAACCTTGTTTATCACCCCATCAGAGTCCAAGGACATGAGAATGTCTTTCTCTGTTGACATGAGCATAAATACTGCTAAGTGGTGTTGGGTGAGAGTGCTCCGAAGTCTGTTTTTAACAAACTTCAGTGTGGAGAAGCTCCTCTCACAGGCCACTTGAGTGATGGATAAGGTCAGGAGAAACGTGAAGGCCAGTCCAATGACATGATATGCATCAGTAATTGACCATAATTATGTTTATCTGTTTACATTATACAATAAGAAGGCCTACATATATAGCATATCTTTTCCTAGATTTCTCCATATTTTGCAATCATAACATTCGTCCTGTAATTTTCTGCAATATTACAACTTGCTCCTAGAAACTGCATCCTATCCTTTGTTGCACTCATAACATTGTGCAGTGTGCACACCTGTAGCTGTGCTTTCTGTGCTACCTCCTAGCCCTGTCTCATCAGCATCACTGGGCTGACTCAGTTCTGTAGCTGCAAAAAAGAACAGAAACAAAACATACAAACAGAAATCAAATAAAAGCTTTCCAGAATTTAAAATAGCTAATGGAGGCAAGTATGTCCCAAGCATAAAAAGCCAGCATATTGTATTACATACATGCTACCACCATACACATGGGTGGATTACTGCACGGGCACACCGGGCACATGCCCAGGGGCCCAAGGGCTCAGGGGGGCCCTTGGACCCCCCTGAGCCGCCCCACAAGTTACTAACAGTGGGGTCCAGGGCCCCACTGTTAGTAACTTTTAATGTTGCATTGTCGAAGCAATCAGTACTAGAGAAATACAAAAATTCAAGCGAAAACATCAATAGTAGGCCTATTACTACTATAAATAAATTAATAAAAAGATCACTAGGGGGCACTATTTCAGTTTGTGAATTTGAGACCGGTCACGAAGAAGTCACTGTCATTTAAACATGGAGCAACGGCGAACTCTAAGTGGAGCGTTGAAGCGAAAAAAGTTAGTAACTGAAGTAGACTGAGCCGCGGCGGCTCAGTCTACTTCAGTTACTAACTTTTTGTGCAAAATCCTCCACGATATCATCAATGATGATATCGTGGAGGATTTCGCACGGAACAGAGCCCGGAAAAAATGCATTGCATAGGTGAAATGCATTACTGTCAATTAATGTAAGGAACTGTTCGTATTGAGTTGCTTTAAGTCGTTTTTATTTGTGGTTGAAAGCGGTGCATTCGAAATTCGTTCAAATCGCCAAAAATTGCATAAATTATATATATTTTTTATCCTGTTTTGGTTAAATAAAGATGCATTTATTTGTAATAATTATTGTGAGGTTGCCTTTCCTGTGCTACAAATCCTGCTGAGTTGCAGGTATAGGCCAATGACTTATTATGGCCAATAAGTGTGTGTGTATTCTGGGTTCGTGTGTTTATGTTGGAAGGGGGGGGGGGGGGCCTGCGGAGTCCACGTGCCCAGGGGCCCGATATGTCATAATCCGTCTATGACCATACAACATTTGTACTGATAAATCATACTGATACTGATGGTTAGCTAGCTACTTTTTCTAAAGTCTGGCCATTTTCTTCTTCATTGCCTACTCCCATGTATTTGTTACAGCGCGATGGCCAAGCTGGCCAGCTAGTGATAATGCAGTGTGAATGGCAGGTCTATAATGCAGTGTGAATGGCAGGTCTATAATGCAGTGTGAATGGCAGGTCTATAATGCAGTGTGAATGGCAGGTCTATAATGCAGTGTGAATGACAGGTGTATAATGCAGTGTGAATGGCAGGTCTATAATGCAGTGTGAATGGCAGGTCTATAATGCAGTGTGAATGGCCCCGCGTTCATTTCCACGTCCTACAAAGGCTACAGTGGGGTGCGAGGCAGGAGCCCAGAGCGGCCCCATAGCCACCCCCTGCTGCCCATTTGGGCTAGAGGTTAAGGTGAGATGCAGGTCAGTGGTTAGGGTGAGGTATGGGTGGGAATGGTGAGGGTTGGGGTGGGAGAATCAACCTACCTATGTAGGCTTACTAAGTGGGATCTGAGACCTCCCAGATCCCTTGTTTCAAAAAATGGTACCATACTGGCAAGAGTTATATGGCTCCCTCGGGCCGAACTGCCTCACGGTACCACAAGCTCCGTCGCAACGTTTCGGATTAGTTTATCCTTCTTCAGGCTGGGGCTTTGGGGTAGGGATGGTGTTAGGGTTAGGGGTAAGGTAGGGGTTTAGGGTTAGTGTTAGGGTAGGGGGTTAGGGTTAGTGTTAGGGTAGGGTTAGGGTAGGGGGTTAGGGTAGGGGGTTAGTGTTAGGGCTATAATGCAGTGTGGGTAGGGTTAGGGTAGGGGTAGGGTAGGGTAGATTAGGGGTAGGTTAGGGTTAGGGTAGGGGTAGGTTTGGGTTAGGGTAGGGTTAGGATTAGGGTAGGGTTAGGGGGTTAGGTTTAGTGTTAGGGTAGGGTTAGGGCTATAATGCAGTGTGGGTAGGGTTAGGATTAGGGTAGGGTTAGGTTAGGGGTAGGTTGGGTTAGGGTAGTTCAGGGTTAGGGTAGGGTTAGGGTAGGTTGGGTTAGAGTTAGGGTAGGGTTAGAGTAGGTTGGGTTAGGGTAGTTTTAAAATGACTGTACTGACCGACTTTGAAGCAGAACGGACAAATTCCCTGGGAGTTTGTTCACAAACATTGGAAAAAAAGACCACTGAATGAAAAATGGCCAACTTTGACGGCACGCTACGGCCACGCCCTTCGACGTAGAGTCACAAATAGCACTTTTCTCAAGTTCCATTTTCTGAACATATAAAAAATGTTTGAAGCCCAAGCGACAACTCCCCTGGGAGGAGTTTGTTCAAATAGGAGGCGAAAATTGAAAAAAGACAAAAATTAAAATATCTGACTTCCGGTGGGTTTTGGGGTATGGGTCCAAGAGGCTTTTTTTGTAGGTGTTGGACTGTTACACGTGCCCACTGAGTTTCACACATTTCCGTGAAACTAGGTGTCAGGGCTGTTTTTTTTATTCCCTGTAGGGGGCGCTACAACCACGACAAACACCATTTTTGGTATGTGAGCTCCGGGCACTAGTCTACACATGTCCTGTGAATTTCATAATCATAACTATTACGGTCTTTGTACAGTGATTTACGCTGACATTAGAGCGCCACCTAGTGGCGGATTTTTTTTTCCTTTTGACTAGAGCCTCAGGGAGCCATAGGCTATCATTGTACCAAGTTTCATTTCAATCGCACTTGCCGATGTGGAGATATAAACTTCTTAATTTTAAAGAGCGCCACCTAGTGGTGATGGTCTGAAAATGTGTACGTTGCTTAATGAAGGTATAAGGAACTATTGACTAAAGTTTGGCGTCAATACAACATACCAATGTGGAGAAATTGTCCACTTGCTTTTTTGACGTAAGATTTACACAAATTAAAATAATTATAGCACGCTTATGACGTAAAATTTACACAAATTAAAATAATTATAGCACGCTTATTTTTTTAAATATCGAAATACTTCCAATTACTTTTTTTCATGGGACAGTCTGGAGATGCTACGTGTGAAGTTTCGTGCGAATCGGAGACAAGCGTACGAATTGCAATTGAAAAATTGTATTTTTGTGTTTTTGCGCTATAGCGAAAAAAACTATTCAGGCGGAAGTGGGCGTGGCCGACGTGGGGAGGTTGCAGCACTAATTCCTGCATGTGTGTATATAAAGTTTTTGAATGTGCGACAAAGTATGCGGGAGTTATGAGTGTTACGGATTTTGCTCAAAAACAGCGCCACCTAGTGGTCTTCCAAGTATGCGACATGAATGTGACGCATAGAATATATAAGTTTTCACCAGGCCCGACAACTTTGGCAAATAAAAAAGAGTTTTCATATACGTTGAGATGGTGCAAATTGCCGGCAAATTCGCCAAAAATAATAATAAAAAGAATAATAATAAACAAAGCAATTTCAAGAGGGACCTTCCAGTTTTACTGGCTCGGTCCCTAATTATAGTATATTATAGATGTGTTTGTGTCACTATAGTAATAACATTAATAACATTATAGTATATTATAGATGTGTTTGTGTCACTATAGTAAAAACATTAATAACATTATAGTATATTATAGATGTGTTTGTGTCACTATAGTAATAACATTATAGTATATTATAGATGTGTTTGTGTCACTAAAGTGATAACATTAATAACATAGTATATTATAGATGTGTTTGTGTCACTATAGTAATAACATTAATAACATAGTATATTATAGATATGTTTTTGTGTCACTATAGTAACATTATAGTATAATATAGATGTGTTTGTGTCACTATAGTACTAACATTAATAACATAGTATATTATAGAAATGTGTTTGTGTCACTATAGCAATGGCATTAATAACATTATAGATATGTGTTTGTGTCACTATAGTAATAACATTAATAACATAGTATATTATATATATGTGATTGTGTCACTATAGAAATAACATTAATAACATGATAGTACAATATAGATGTGTTTGTGTCACTATAGTAATAACATTAATTACATGATAGTACAATATGTGTTTGTGTCACTATAGTAATAACATTAATAACATAGTATATTATAGATGTTTGTGTCACTATAGTAATAACATTAATAACATAGTATATTATAGCTGTGTTTGTGTCACTATAGTAATAACATTAATAACATGATAGTACTATATAGATGTTTGTGTCACTATAGTAATAACATTATAGATGTGTTTATGTCACTAAAGTAATAACATTAATAACATGATAGTACTATATAGATATGTTTGTGTCACTATGGTAATAACATTAATAACATTATAGTATATTATAGATATGTGTTTGTGTCACTATAGTAATAACATTAATAACAATATAGTATATTATAGAGTTGTTTATGTCACTATTATAACATGATAGTATAATATAGATGTTTGTGTCACTATAGTAACATTAATAACATAGTATATTATAGCTGTGTTTATGTCACTATAGTAATAACATTAATGACATTATAGATGTGTTTGTCACTATAGTAATAACATTAAAAATATTATAGCTGTTTGTGTCAGTATAGTAATAACATTAATAACATGATAGTATATTATAGCTATGTGTTTTGTGTCACTATAGTAATAACATTAATAACATTATAGTATAATATAGATGTTTATGTCACTATAGTAGTAACATTAATAACATAGTAGATATGTTTGTCACTATAGTAATAACATTAATTACATTATAGTATATTAAAGATACGTGTTTGTATCACTATAGTAATAACATTAATAACATAATAGTATATTATAGATATTTGTGTCACTATAGTTATAACATTGTAGTATATTATAGATATGTTTGTGTCACTATATTAATAACATTAATAACATGATAGTATATTATAGATGTTTGTGTCACTATAGTAACATTAATAACATAGTATATTATAGCTGTGTTTGTGTCACTATAGCAATAACATTAATAACAGTATATTATAGCTATGTTTGTGTCACTATAGTAATAAGATTAATAACATTATAGAGATGTGTTTGTGTCACTATAGTAATAACATTAATAACATAATAGTATATTATAGCTGTGTTTGTGTCACTATAGTAATAACATTAATAACATTATAGATGTGTTTCACTATAGTAATAACATTAATAACATTATAGTATATTATAGATGTTTGTCATTAATAACATAGTATATTAGATGTGTGTGAATATATTAACATTAATAACATGATAGTATAATATAGATGTTTGTGTCACTATAGTAACACCATTTATAAGATTATAGATATGTGTGGGTGTGTCACTATAATATTAATAACGGTGGTAGTATAATAGATGTTTGTGTCACTATAGTAATAACATGATAGTATATTAGATGTGTTTGTGTCACTATAGTAATAACATGATAGTATATTAGATATGTTGGTGTCACTATAGTAACATTAATAACATAGTATATTATAGCTATTTGTGTCACTATAGTAATATCATTAACATAGATATGTGTTTGTGTCGCGATATTAATAACATTAAATAACATTATAGATATGTGTTTGTGTCACTATAGTAATAACATTAATAACAACTTTACTTTAATAACTTTAGCACTGACAGCACGACCTTGAGTGTTGCTTAAATATAGATGTGTTTGTGTCACTATAGTAATAACATTAATAACATAGTATATTATAGATGTGTTTTTGTGTCACAACTTATCAGTGAACTGAACAAGACAGTGATAAGATTCAGGGCCGGCTCTAGGCATAGGCGACATAGGCGGTCGCCTAGGGCGCCATCTGCTGGAGGGGCGCCGCGAGGCACCCTTGGGCGCCCGTAGGTCGTAGGTCCGACGGTCCGACAATCGCGCCCTACCCCCGGTCGTCAATCTCGCCTAGGGCGCAAACTTACCTAGAGCCGGCCCTGATAAGATTACTTTGATTTTCAACAATGATGCCTTTTTTACACCATTTATTGAACAATACATTGAATTTTCTTTACAATAAACAATGATTAACCATCAACAATTATAAGTATTGTATATAATACATACATTTATCAAACTAACTTGACTGTAGAGGTCATCTCTGTTCTGCAACATGTGGATATGGTTATGTCATCACAAGAACCATCTGTCTATCTGTCTGTCTATGTGGGTACAGGTCTGTCTGTCTGTTTCTATGTGGGTACAGATCTGCATGTCTGTCTGTCTGTCTCTATGTGGGTACAGGTCAGTCAGTCTGTCTGTCTCTATGTGGGTAAAGGTCAGCCTGTCTGTCTGTCTCTATGTGGGTACAGGTCAGTCAGTCTGTCTGTCTCTATGTGGGTAAAGGTCAGCCTGTCTCTATGTGGGTACAGGTCAGTCAGTCTGTCTGGTTCTATGTGGGTACAGGTCAGTCAGTCTGTCTGTCTCTATGTGGGTACAGGTCAGTCAGTCTGTCTGTCTCTATGTGGGTACAGGTCAGTCAGTCTGTCTGGTTCTATGTGGG
>JAOPHQ010002034.1:120000-145586 GCA_030340625.1 Merluccius polli
AAAATTGCTCAAAAATGACATTTGAATATTCCCTCTAAAAAAAACACATTCAAATATATTCGAATATCTATATTTGCGCATTATGTCAATGACACGCATTACGTCAATAACACGACAAACTAATATAACGAGACATAACTACTTGTATAGGTCATTTATTTAAGTTTAAACATATTTGGCAACATATTACCTACACAAAAATAAGTAAATTAACTAATGGCCAAGACCGCAGAGCTCGCTCTCGCTCGCTCTTTTTCTCTCTCTCTCTCTCACTCTTTTTCTCTCTCTCACTCCCCCTCACTCTCTCTGCGCATACTGGTTTGAATAAACAACAGCAATAAACAAATGCTGAGTGCTGATCAAGAGTTTTGTGCAAGCAATCGCGACTCTTGTCCCAAATATGGCAGGCTTCATTCAGTGATTGAAACAAATATAACATTAATTGAAGTTTACGCCCACTCGCAAAGCAGAAAGAACGCGCCGCGGCTGGTGCTGGTGTGGTTTTCCACATTTTAATATTAATTTTCACCTTCGAATAAAACTATTATAAAAACAATTTGAATATATATTCGAATTTTGAATATTCGTTGACAGCCCTAATACAGATATATAGGTTAGATATATAGGTTATATACAGATATATAAGTTACATACAGATATCTATGTTAGATATATAGGTTATATACAGATATATAAGTTACATACAGATATATAGGTTATATAAAGATACATAGGTTAGATACAGATATATAGGTTAGATATACAGGTTATACAGATATATAGGTTATATACAGATATAACCTATACACACCCACTATGGTCACACACAAACAAATACAACCTATATTAAATTCAATTTGAATTGAATATAGGTTGTATATTGTGTGTTTGTGTGTGTCACCATAGTGTGTGTGTGTGTGTTTGTGTCCCACCAGTCTGTGTGTGTGTGTTTGTGTCTTACCAGCGTGTGTGCGTCCAGGGTTGGTATTTTTTGGGAGACTAATCCTCTGAGACAACACACCCTGAAACCAAACCATCTCTGCTGAACTACACACACACACACACACACACACACACACACACACACACACACACACACACACACACACACACACACACACACACACACACACACACACACACACACACTTATTATTTTCAGTTGAATAAACTTTTGGATAGAAATTCAACTATTTTTCCATGACAAAAATACAGACGGAGAGAAAAGACAGACAGACGGCCAGACGAACATGTACCTAGAGTCCAGGAGTTCAGAGACAGACATCACACTGGGAGAGAGACACTGGAGAAACAGAGACAGAGAGTGAGACAGAGAGAAAGGTATGTGTGTGTGTGTGTGTGTGTGTGTGTGTGTGTGTGTGTGTGTGTGTGTGTGTGTATGTATGTATGTATGTATGTATGTATGTATGTATGTATGTATGTATGTGTGTGTATATATATATATGTGTGTGTGTGTGTGTGTGTGTGTGTGTGTGTGTGTGTGTGTGTGTGTGTGTGTGTGTGTGTGTGTGTGTGCGTGCGTGTGTGTGTGTATATGTGTGTGTGTGTGTGTGTGTGTGTGTGTGTGTGTGTGTGTGTGTGTGTGTGTGTGTGTGTGTGTGTGTGTGTGTACCTGGCTGGAGAGGAGTGTGGGGGGGGTCAGTGTGTGGAACATCCAATCACCGCCCACCTGAAGGGAGGGGTTAGTATGTAGCGCCGCCCTGTTCTGCCCAGCACCCTCTGGACCAATCAGAACGCTGGGATCCTGACAGACATAAACTGTATATAATATATCTATACATCTCTATCTATATAACAGGTTATCTTTGTGTATTTCTGTGCCACTAAACCATGACCAAGCAAACAAAGATGAAAAGCAAGGGCTCTAAAAATGACCCCCGTGGAACACCACAACATCCTCCGTAGTTACCTGGAGACATTTAGGAGGTGTTCCATTGTGTGTGTGTGTGTGTGTGTGTGTGTGTGTGTGTGTGTGTGTGTGTGTGTGTGTGTGTGTGTGTGTGTGTGTGTGTGTGTGTGTGTGTGTGTGTGTGTGTACCTGTGTATTTGGAACAACGATCCGGTAATAACAGTTTGGCTGCAAGACAGGAAACCATCGCACCGCCCTCCACTGATACACAAGATGTACCTGCATAACACAACACAACATGTAACTACACACAACACAACATGGACCGAGAGACACAATACAAAATGGACCTACATACAACACAACATGGACCTACACACATACAACATGGACCTACAGACACACAACACAACCTGTAACCACAGACACACAACATAACATGGACCTACAGACACACAACAACATAGACCTACAGACACACAACAACATGGACCTACAGAGTAGCCACAACACAACATGGACCTACAGACACACAACACAAACACGTAGTCTTATTATGGGATTTGTGGGGGTGGGATGCGTTACCTTGGTTACATGGCTGTCTATTTCCATGTCTGTGACCAGGCTGTTTCTGGGGTCCTGCCCCCATCTCAGGGCTGGACCAATCAGCTCAGCTCTAACAAGGAAGCAGAGAGTTAGCCCCGCCTCCTCTCCCTGTGAACATGTGTTCCTCCAGGACACACCCTCTTTATGATTCACCCTCATCACCACGGAGACGCAGGGATGCTGACTGCTGCTAGGCAACCGCTCCTCCTCTCCACCATCAAGCTTCACTCTTTTTTCTCCCTCCTCTCCTGTGTTCTCTCTCTCCGCTTGCAGGTGTGTAACCATGGCAACGGAGGGGCTAAGGATGTGCACATCACTCAAACAGAACTGGAGATACGTTCTAACACACACACACACACACACACACACACACACACACACATTAATAGTAGTGAGTTACCTGTAGTGTTACCTATAGTGTATTGCCTGTACTGTTACCTGTAGTGTGTTACCTATAGTGTGTTACCTATAGTGTGTTGCCTATAGTGTGTTACCTGTACTGTTACCTGAAACTAGGGCTGTTCGATTAATCGATATTAAATCTTAATCGCGATTATGTAACTAGGAAGATGTGAAAACGTGAAACTCGTAAAATCGATTTTTCACTTCAACTAACGCAATTACGCCACAGCCCCGCTGAGCTGCTTTGCCGTAGTTACTTCCGCCTCTGACCACTTCTCACCACATGGCTTTACGGCACATTGTAAACAAACATGTCGGCGTTGGATTTAGTTGCTAAAAAGAAGAGCAAGTCCGTTGTGTTATTCACGGTTATATGAGCGGCGGGTGACTTTTTAGGGAAACCCATTTCGCACCTAGTATAACTTATGCGTCGCGCGCTTCAAGAGCGGCCATGTTGAGTTTTGAGTCTAAAATATTTGTTTTGGTCCCGGCGGGTGAGTTTTATGTGTTGCGCGTTTTACGACGAGTACATGAAAATCACGGAGGAGTTTTATAAAGTCGTGGCTATTTACTTGTGTGTGTGTGTGTGTGGGAAATGTGTGTGTGTGTGTGTGTGAAATGTGTGTATGTGTGTGTGTGTGTGTGTTGATGGTAGACCGTGTGTGTGTGTGTGTGTGTGGATAGAAGGTGTGTGTGTGTCGATGGTAGAATGTGTTTGTGTGTGTGAAATGTGTGAAATGTGTGTATGTGTGTGTGTTGATGGTAGACCGTGTGTGTGTGTGTGTGTCGATGGTAGAATGTGTATGTGTGTGTGTGTGTGTGTGTGTGTGTGTGTGAAATGTGTGTGTGTGTGTGTGTGTGTGTGTCGATGGTAGAATGTGTGTGTGTGTGAAATGTGTGTGTGTTTGTGTGTCGATGGTAGAATGTGTGTGTGTCGATGGTAGACTGTGTTTATGTGTGTTTGTGTGTGTGTGTGTGTGTGTGTCGATGGTAGAATGTGTGTGTTTATGTGTTTGTGTGAAATGTGTGTGTGTGTGTGTGTCGATGGTAGACTGTGTGTTTATGTGTGTTCATTCATGGGTTACTTTATTATTTAGCTTGTAAAGACCCAGTTTAGTTTCGAAAATGTCTTATTTTACTTAACGTATATTCTTCAAGCTTTATTTATTTTTACAAAAATAATTTTGCACTTTTTTCATTCATTTCTGGTTTAATCAGAGAAATGTTTAAAGCCCAATGGGGAAAATGTTCAATAAACAGCATATTTGAAATAATTTCTTTGTCTTTTGTTATTTCACAAAATAATCGTAATCGTAATCGAAAATCGGATTTTGAGAGAAGAAAATCGAGATTTTATTTTTGGGCTAAATCGAACAGCCCTACCTGAAACAATCAGGGCTTTGCTGACCAGTCGGAAAAATCAGGCAAATTCTCCTGAAGTCTACCCAGCATTACCTATAGTTTGTTACCTATAGTGTGTTGTGTTGTAGTGTATTGCCTGTCATGTTTTACCTGTAGTGTGCTACCTGTAGTGTGTTAGCTATAGTGTGCTACCTAAAGTGTGTTACCTGTAGTGTGTGTGTGTGATGTATCCATCTTGTTCCAGGTGTGTGTAGGAGGGAAAATCTGATTGAAGGAACTGCTCTGTAACCATGGTGACACGCTGCACACACACGAGACAACCTGAAACACACATTAAACATGAAAAACACACGCATGTGTGTGTGTGTGTGTGTGTGTGTGTGTGTGTGTGTGTGTGTGTGTGTGTGTGTGTGTGTGTGTGTGTGTGTGTGTGTGTGTGGTACCTATCCAGGCAGAGTTGAAGACAGCTCTCTGCTGGTCATCATGAGGTTCTGTGATGAGACAGGCCACGCTCCCTGACTCGTCTCTCAGCTGGAGTGTGTGTGGTGTGGTGTGTGTGTGTGGTGAGGTGTGTGTGTGTGGTGTGTTGCTCTGGTCTGGGAGTTCCAAAACCCCCACCAATACCAGGGGCCGCTGTCCACTAGGAGTAAAGAGACAACAGTGAGGACATTACAGCCTAGCTAGTCACTGTAGCTAACAGCCTAGCTAACAGCCTAGCTTGCAGCCTAGCTAACCCTAACGGTGGACTGGTTTGGTCTGGTCCTGTTGTGGTGTAAGTGGTCTAGTTCTGGTGTAACTCTACCTTGTTTGTCCTGGACTGGTCTGGTCCTGGTGTGGTGTAAGAGGTCTAGTTCTGGTTCCGGGGCGGGCAGTGTGGGACCAGGCTAGCCGCTGGTTGAGCTGGGCTTGGCTTAGACTAGCACCATCAGGGGGCAGCAGAGAGCGCAGAGACACTCTGGACCCACACTGGGACTCCAACACACTCAGACACTCCCTCACACACACATACTGCCACACCAGGGGGTCCGCAGAGTACTACACAGAGACAGGGATCGAGAGAGTAAGAGGCAGATATTAGGTATGGCTTAAAGGCCCTGGTATAGTTAACTGTGTTCACACAGACAAAATGGCAGGTTTGCAACCAAATGGAAATGCTGCGTTGTGCTTCGACCACTGCAGTGTGCAGACCCCAGAGAGGACAGGTGTAACCTGGGAGAGAGGACAGATGTTACCTGGGAGAGAGGACAGGTGTGTTAGCCGGGAGAGAGAACAGGTGTTTTACCTGAGCCTCCCTGTACTGTGGCAAGTTTGAAATGGAGATCATCCTGAACCATTCTCGCAACCCACACCTTCCCTTTATTACACACTGGAGGAGGTACATTGACGATGTGTTCTTTATTTGGACAGGCTCTGAGACACAGTTAAATGAGTTCCTGCTCTATGTGAATTCCAACAATTACAATCTTAAATTCACTATGAACTACAATGAACATCAGATGAACTTTTTGGACATTCTTGTCTACAGGAACGCTAATAAATTGGGCACGAATCTGTACCGCAAAAGTACAGACAGAAATTCCATTCTGGATGGCACATCTTTTCACCCCATCCCCCTCAAAAAAAGCTTGCCCATTTCCCAATTCAGTCGCATTCGCCGCATTTGCAGCTCAGATGCAGATTTTGAGTCTCAGTCAACAGAACTTGTGAAACGTTTTCAACAGAGGAGATACAAAAATGAATGGATCACACATGCCTGCAGACGTTTTGAAAATGTCACCCAGTCAGAAAGCCTTAATAACACTAGGCCTCGGGCTGTGGAGCCTACTTTAAACTGTGTGGTTCAATACTCACCCCTGGGTAGTGGTTTTCAGTCCATTCTAAAAAAACACTGGTACATTATTGAGTCTGATCCACAACTCAAATGTTTTTCTACACCACCACGCATTGTGTTTAAGAGACCGCCTAACCTTAGAAACCTATTGGTTAGAGCTCACCTACCCACTCTTACACAATCTAATTTCTTAAATTCTGTCCCTTTTGGTAACTATAGGTGCGGTCACTGTTCACAGTGCAACTTCACACACAAAACTTCTACCTTTAGTCACCCACGCACTGGCAAACCCTTTAATATAAAGGGCGTCATTTCTTGCAACTCTAAAAATGTGATCTATATGCTAAAGTGCCCTTGCGGCTTGGCCTATATTGGTAAAACTAGTAGGTCACTGAAAACTAGAATATCTGAGCATAGATCCAATATTCGGACCCATGATAGTAGAAGTCCAGTAGCTGTTCATTTCACAACCTTTTCCCATAGTGTGTCAACCTTAAGTTACTGTGGTATCGAACTGGTTAAACAACCCAGCCGTGGAGGTGACTTAAATGCACTTCTACTTAAAAGAGAGGCTTTCTGGATCTACACTTTAGACACACTGTCCCCTAGAGGTTTAAATGAAGATTTTGATCTGAGGCCTTTTCTTTGAGAGATGTGTGTGATTATTATTGTGATCATTATTGTATAATGTGTGAGATCGACACACCTGTGATTTTTTCAAATGTGTCTATGGTTGCCTAGATCTGACACAATACGAGTGTGTGTGTATATTTACAGTCACTGTAACTTATCTGATGTAACTTATCTGATGCCCTTAGGTTTGTGGAGGCGTATGTGGGGCGATACTACCCTCATATGGTTTTTATTCTTCAGTGTTACATATGTATATGTGACTGTAATGGGATGTGTTAGTGGTACATGGTAACATTTCTCTCCAAGCTTATGGTTTTATAACATATGTACCATTACTTCGAGATCTCCGTTTCCTGTTACTCTGGTGACATCGGATGGATTTTTTCTAACTTTCTATTTTTCTATTTTTCTGTATCACCTGATATGAACGAACTAAGATGCCTCTGGTACTGATCACATGACTGTATGATGGTGCTTTATACTTGATGATAGTGTCATGATGTTTTTGCCATAGCATGCTTGTGCACATTTATATATATATTTTTTTCATATTTATTTCTTGTTGAATGTATTATTATTATTATGTTTTCTGGAATATGGTGCACTCAAGACGTGCTACCTATTACTTGATTGATCATGTGACCTAGACTATATTAGAGGCTCACTGCTTTCACCTGTGTTAGTCTGAGGAAGGGTCTGCGAGCCCGAAACGTTACTCCCTTTGGGTGATAATAAATTATCTATTGCTCTGGAGCTTTTTTGTTGGTGTGCGGATTTTTCCCTTTTCTATCATTTACCTGAGAGAGAGGACAGGTGTTACCTGAGAGAGGACACGTGTGTCAACTGAGAGAGAGGACAGGTGTGTCAACAGAGAGAGGACAGGTGTGTCAACTGAGAGAGAGGACAGGTGTGTTACCTGAGAGAGAGGACAGGTGTTACCTGAGAGAGAGGACAGGTGTGTCAACTGAGAGAGAGGACAGGTGTGTTACCTGAGAGAGAGGACAGGTGTTACCTGAGAGAGAGGACAGGTGTTACCTGAGAGAGAGGACAGGTGTTACCTGAGAGAGAGGACAGGTGTGTCAACAGAGAGAGGACAGGTGTGTTACCTGAGAGAGAGGACAGGTGTGTCAACTGAGAGAGAGGACAGGTGTGTCAACAGAGAGAGGACAGGTGTGTTACCTGAGAGAGAGGACAGGTGTTACCTGAGAGAGAGGACAGGTGTGGGGGTCTTCCAGTATCTCTGTATAAATGTCTCTTTTTCTTCCTCCTCCTGTTCCTCTAAACAGACACTGCATAATCCTCCAGGCAACAGCACAAACACTGTTTGATGTCAGCCAGCTGGGAACCAGGCTACACACACACACACACACACACACACACACACACACACACACACACACACACACACACACACACACACACACACACACACACACACACACACACACACACACACACACACACACACACTTAACACCACAGAAACATTTTACTACACACAACAAAAAGCACAACAAAACACACACCTGCGTCTGAGCTGTTTGGTCACATGACTGATCCAGAGGTACTGGGACACGCCAACATCCTGTTTGAGTAGTAACCGTGGTAACGACAGGTGTCCAGGTGAGCTGGGTTCAGGGGTAGCCAGCAGGCTAAAGGTCGTGACCCTCAGAGTGGAGCGCAGACACACACAAAGCATGCTGGGAGGAAGGTCCGGACATGGCTGGTAGAGGAAGTGGACACCATGGAGCTGAAACCACATGACACCTTTATCTGTCTGTCTTTCTTTACCCGTCTGTCTCTCTTTACCCATCTGTCTCTCTTTACCTGTCTGTCTCCCTTCACCTGTCTGTCTCTTTTCCCATCTGTCTCTCTTCCCGTCTGTCTCTCAACCTGTCTGTCTCTCCTATCTGACACCTTTATCGTCTGTCTCTCTAACGCTATGGATCTGTAACCACATGACACCTTCACCTGTCTGTCTCTCTACCTGTCAACAACACAGCACCTTTACCTGTCTGTCTCTCTAACCGTCTGTCTCTCTACCCGTCTGCCTGTCAACAGCACCTTTACCTGTCTGTCTCTCTACCTGTCTACCTGTCCACAAAACAGCACCTTTGCTGTCTGTCTCTCTACACGTCTCTCTCTACCTGTCTACCTGTCACAGCACCTTTACCTGTCTATCTTTCAACAAAAGAGTCTGTCTTGCCTGTGGACCTGTCTGTCTTAACGGACTGACACAACAAATGATGGAGGGATGATGGAGGAGAGACAGAATGATGGCGGGATGATAAACAAAATGATGAAGGGATGACAGATGGAGAATGATGGAGGGACGATAGAGTCAGAATGATGGAGGGATGACAGAGACAAAATGATAGAGGGATGATAGAGGGGAGACAGAATGATGGAGGGATAATAGAGGAGAGACAGGATGATAGAGTAGAGACAGAATGATGGAGGGCTGATAGAGGAGAGACAGGATGATAGAGGAGAGACAGGGTGATGGAGGGATGATGGAGACAGAATGGCGGGATGATAGGAGAGACAGAATGATGAAGGGATGACAGACCTGTAAGTGATCTCCTGTCCGCAGGGCTCTCCTGCGAGGTGGTTGATAAGCCAGACACAGGCCGACAGCCCCATCAACCATGTATAGTCCTGCCTCCTCACTCAGCACCTCAGTGACAACACCCTGTCAGAGGATGTTACCATAGTTACCATATATACAGACACCACCACCATGCACATACATAAATGGGTGGCAGTGGTTAGGAGGTAGAGTGGGTTGTCTGGCAACTTGCTGGAAGGTTGCTGGTTGGATCCCTGGCTCCTCCTAGCTAAGTGTGGAGGTGTCCCTGAGCAAGACATCTCACACTGACTGCTCCCGTGTGTCTGATTGTGTGTACGAATGTGTGTATGAACGGGTGAACAAGCCGTCCCCCGCATGTGGTTGAAACCCGATAGTTTAGTGATTATTGTGTGTCTAGACATTCTCTGCAAGAGATCAATGTAGCTGGAGTGATGCTAGCTTGGACAACCATCAAATAGCTTTGTATTTGTTCTGCTTTGTATTAAAACATGAAATAAAGTGAGCTATGATTCAGACAACCTTCCTGCTCTGCACACATAATTTACATTCTGTTATGACAAGACGACAATATGTTGACGCCAGCCATCTTGTAATGGCCCACTTGTAATTGTCCCTTGTAATTAATGTATGAATGGGTGAATGTGTATGAATGTGTATATGAATGGGTTGTTAGGTGGTTGTATGGTGTTTACCTGGTAACTGGTGACTTTGTTAGGCGGTTGTTAGGTGGTTGTTTGGTGGTTGTTTGGTGTTTACCTGGTAACTGATGACTTTGGAGTGTTTCATTCTGCCACCTGATTGGATGATCATGTTTGGTTCCATCTTCTTCTCTGTTGCTCCTACAAATGGTGTGTGCGTTTCTGTGTGTTGTTGGTGTGTCTGTGTGGTGTGTGTGTGAGGTGAGGGTGTTTCTGTGTGTGTGTGGTGTGTGTGTGTGGTGTGTGTGTGAGGTGAGAGTGTTTCTGTGTGTTGTTGGTGTGTGTCTGTGGTGTGTGTGTGAGGTGAGAGTGTTTCTGTGTGTTGTCGGTGTGTGTGTGTGGTGTGTGTGTGAGTTGAGAGTGTGTGTGTTTTTGTGTGTTGTTGGTGTGTGGTGTGTGTGTGAGGTGAGAGTGTGCGTGTCAGGATGTGTAGTTTGGACTGGCTGGTTGCACAGAGGAGGCGGTTTCCCTTCCAACCACGTACTACACACACACGCAACGCTGTCACAAACACACACTTATCCACACACACACACTGACTCCACCACAAACAGCTAGGCTCCTGAGAGAGAGAGAGAGAGAGAGAGAGAGAGAGAGAGAGAGAGAGAGAGAGAGAGAGAGAGAGAGAGAGAGAGAGAGAGAGAGAGAGAGAGAGAGAGAGAGAGAGAGAGAGAGAGAATATCAGGTGCAAATAAAACAGTGGTCAACATGAATCCTGTTGGTGGAAAGTTAGAGCATGGTCTGGGTTTTGAGTTCTCCTCATAGGGCTGTGATTGGTCCAGGTTTAAAGTAGTCTCACCTGGACCAGGACAGGCAAGGCGTGTGTGTGAGGGGGGTCTGTGAGGATGAGGATAAAGAAGGTGGTACCAGAGATCTCCAGTAGAGGACTGACTGAACACACCACCCCACACAGCTGCACACGCACACCCTGACACCTACACACACACACACACACACACACACACACACACACACACAGGAGTAGAGAGAACGAGTTACAATCATAACAAAAGAAATGGTCATTATCATCATCAGCTATATCATCATTCAATATTCCACACACACACACCGTCACACACCGTCACACACACCGTCACACACACACACACACACACACACACACACACACACACACACACACACACACACACACACACACACACACACACACACACACACACACACACACACACACACACACACACACACACACACACACACACAACCTTGTAAGGAGTCGCGCAGCAGCCTCTTTGACCCCATCAGCTCTGCTTAGCTCCACCCCTACAGGATCAACAGCCAATTCCTGGCCAGGACTCAGCAGTATTGGGGAGCCAATCAGCTCCACGATCCCCGTGTGAGTTGCATTGTGGGGGATGTAGTTCCAGTGAGGAAGAAACAGTGGCTGGTCCAACCACAGAGGAGACGGAGACACACACTGGGGAAGACACAACCACGCATTACCACAACGACACACGCTGACATCACAACCACGTGTTACCAACATCACAACCACAACGACACAACCACGCGTTACCACAACGTCACAACCATGCGTTACCACAGACACAACAGCGTGTTACCACCACACAACCATGTGTTACCACGTCACAACTAAGCATTACGTCACAGCCACGCATTTCCACGACACATCCACACTTTACCACAGAGACACAACAGCGTTTTATCACATCACAACCACGCGTTACCACAATGTCACAACCACGCGTTACCACAACGTCACAACCACATGTTACCACAACGTCGCAACCATGCGTAACCACAACGCCACAACCACGCGTTACCACAACGTCACAACCACATGTTACCACAACGTCGCAACCACGCATAACCAAGATGTCACAACCACGCGTTACCACAATGTCACAACCACGTTACCACAACATCGCAACCACGCATAACCAAGATGTCACAACCACACATGATCATGACAACACAACCACACGTGACCATGACAACACAACCACATGTTACCATGACAACAACACACCTGTTTGTGTATGTGTGTGCGCGTGCTAACCTGGCAGGTCACATCCCCGCTGGTGTCTGTCAGTCTCAGGTCTCCGCCTCGCCCCTCTTTCAGGTATCCAATCAAAAGCAGGTGAACCCGAGGTAAGGCCTTGTGATTGGCCTGCTGTGACTCCGCCTCCCTCACCCAGGCTCTGTGCTGATTGGTGCTCCAGGACACGTTGCTAACACAAGCAACATGTTGCCTGGCAACCAGCTCAGAGACAGACACGAGCCTAGCAACCAGAGGACAGTCTTACAACTGTAGCTTGTGTGTGTGTGGTCCGTGTGTATGTGTGTGCGTGCGTTACCTGTAGCTGAGAGGCAGTGTGTGTGTGTTGTGTATCTCTTCTATTCTCCTCAGCAGACTCACACTGAGGTGGAGGGCAGCTTCCCCTGAAAATGCACACAGGTAGACATAATATATATACACACAAACTACAGGATACTTGTATATGGTGTATTGCTCCCTTTAAAAGTGGGTGTGGTCCGCACCTGCCACAGAGGTGTCGGGGGCGGAGACTAGCTGCTGCTTCACAAATTCATATACCTCCCTGAGCCACGCCCTCTCCTGCAGATAAAATATTATTACCGTTATAAATATTACTTTATACTTATTATTATTTATCTGTCTGTCCAACATTTACAGTGCCAAAAAAATAACACAATACTAATAAAATAATATGCAAACTTAAATATAAAATAAGATTTTATTATTATTATTATTAAGTTGTGTGTGCAGTAGTTTAAATAGTAGACATAGTCAACCAGCCCAAATCTTTAAGACTTTCTAGCTATAGAGCTAAACTATATAGAGCTACATGTGTCTATCTATAGTGTAGTTGACCAACAGCAGACCAGAGCTACACTATATAGAGCAGATGTGTATCTATAGTGTACTGTAGTTGAACCAACAGCAGCATAGAGCTACACTATATAGAGCTAGATATGTATCTATAGTGTAGTTGAACCAACAGCAGCACAGAGCTACACTATATAGAGCTAGATGTGTATAGTGTAGTTGAACCAACAGCAGCATAGAGCTACATTATATAGAGCTAGATGTGCATCTATAGTGTAGTTGAACCAACAGCAGCACAGAGCTACACTATATAGAGCTAGATGTGTATAGTGTAGTTGAACCAACAGCAGCATAGAGCTACATTATATAGAGTTAGATGTGCATCTATAATGTAGTTGAACCAACAGCAGCACAGAGCTACATTATATAGAGCTAGATATGTATAGTGTAGTTGAACCAACAGCAGCATAGAGCTACATTATATAGAGTTAGATGTGCATCTATAATGTAGTTGAACCAACAGCAGCACAGAGCTACATTATATAGAGCTAGATGTGCATCTATAGTGTAGTAGTTGAACCAACAGCAGCACAGAGCTACACTACCTGTATATAGAGCTAGTCTATCTATAGTGTAGTTGACCAGACACACACTGACCGCGTCAGTGCTGCCGGGAAACCCATCTAGAAACTCTTCCATTCCGTCCACGACCCAGAGTCCTCCGGTACCGACACCACGACTCAGAGTCCTCCGGTACCGACACCACGACTCAGAGTCCTCCGGTACCGACACCACGACCCAGAGACCTCCGGTACCGACACCACGGCTCAGAGTCCTCCGGTACTGACACCACGACTCAGAGTCCCCCGGTACTGACACCACGACCCAGAGACCTCCGGTACCGACACCACGGCTCAGAGTCCTCCGGTACTGACACCACGACTCAGAGTCCTCCGGTACCGACACCACGGCTCAGAGTCCTCCGGTACTGACACCACGACCCAGAGACCTCCGGTACCGACTTCAATCCCGTCGCTTCCACGGGTCGCTTCCCGCTAACGCCGCTTTTCAACTTCCTCACAACGGTGTGCAGAAAGGGTCAAAAGTCCTCAACCTGCTTTTAGAATCGCCCCTCAAATGAACCCAAATATGACCTGCTATCGGTTCCAATATTCAATATGTTTAACTTTCATAAACAGGCTTTCTGGGAAGTTTAAAGTTGAATCGATAATCCTCGAACTTATTATATTAGATATTATTCTATATTTCAGCAACATCACCGGAGATGTGGTGCTGTTATACTGAATATCAGCACGGCTGTGATTCGGTCGTAGGTAGAAGATCATCACAGCCGTGCTGATCTTCAGTACGACGGCACCACCTCTCCTGTGATGTTGCGTTTATACAATAGTTCAACCAGCGGCATTTATTAGTCGTCAGTAATAAGCGACAACAGATTATGATGTGTTTATTGAATCATTTTACGTGCGTGTCTTAACCAAACCACAAATAGCTCCGCGTTGCCAAGCAACACATCAACATTTCCTGTTACCGCAGGCTACTGTATCTGTTATTATTAGGACAGCTGTAAAGCGGAGGGATACATGTATAGTTAAAAGTCCCAGTGCTGTTACACTGAATATCATGAATGCCTCTTGTCCAATCAAGTGACTCGGTCGGAACTAACTTACTGTATAATAGATGATATCCACCCACAATGTTTGGTTGGATGAGTTAGGATGGTTAGGATCAGTTACTGCTGCACCGTTAGATGCCAGCTAGTTGCCAGGGGTTACGGGGTGATGAGAAAGTGTGCTCTGAACGGTTACCGTTGTTGCTGTTATTGTTTTGTTTTGCTTTGTTTCGTTATATTATATTATAATATAATATATTATAATATAATATATCATATTATAATATAATATAACATTATATTATATTCAGCAAAAGGTTGACCGGCAGTATTTCCCACCAATCGGACTAGTTTATACAAATAACCCAACCCCTTTTCGTGGTCCCAGCCCCGCCCTCCCACGGAGAGAACCAACGGGGGTGTGTCTAGTGGGCGGGGCAGCACGTTGACTTGACCTGCACTCCTTGTAGCCAATTAGATGCCTGTATTTAAATAAACCCCTGCTCCTCTACGCCGGCGTGACCACGCCCCCTGAATGAGTCGGGGGTGGGGGCGTGTCCAGTGGGCGGGGCTGTGTTGGATAATCGCAGTTTCAAACGGGGTTGAGCCACGCCCACTCACCACGCCCACTGAATAGACCCGGTCGGTGGGGGGCGTGTCCGGGGGGCGTGGTCTAGGCTCCAGCTCAACCCAGTTTCAAAGCAACGGTCTCCAGTCCGCAGCCGCCGGAACCCGAACAACAACACAACGTGACCCAAACACACAGTAAGTACATGAATACTAATGAATAATACACTCATACTATGCATTATTAGCTCGTAATAATGTCTCTTTGATTCTTCTAGTCTCAGTAGAGACGCCCTCTTTCACCTGTGTTGGTATCGCATGTAAATTCTCTGGGAGAGTAAGTGATGGATTCTCCTCTCCAACACGAACTCATGGGTTCACGACGAAGTTGGGAAGTTGTGCACAACATGCAAACACGCAACGCCCATTTTCAGAGCAGGTCCACCAAGGAATAGCCGCAGGCACACTTTGAGCCCCGGAGACTAGACGGAGCCATCCGCCGTGAGCCCCAGGGGATAGAGGGGAACGGTCCGCCGTGAGCCCCAGAGACTAGACGGAGCCATCCGCCGTGAGCTCCAGAGACTAGACGGAGCCACCCGCCATGAGCTCCAGAGGATAGAGGGGAACGGTACGCCGTGAGCCCCAGAGACTAGACGGAGCCACCCGCCATGAGCCCCAGAGGATAGAGGGGAACGGTCCGCCGTGAGCCCCAGAGACTAGACGGCGCCGTCCGCCGTGAAACCAGAGACTAGACGGAGCCGTCCTGTCTTCGATGCGCATCGTTCTCATTGACGCGGTATTTCCATTGCCAGCGCGAGCCGCCGGTGGAAAGAAAACCCCTCCAGCGGTATATATGCAGAGTGTAGTCGTGGTACCGTATAATGTCCGCTGCTGGCGGTGGGGTCTGCAGTGGTGTCACGTATGCAGCAGTAGTGGTAGTACATGTATGTGCTGCTAGCAGGATGCTAGCGGAGGGGGATGGGACGGCTAGCACTGCATAGGGCGGGAAGCAAATGGTGGCCCATTGTTCTGCTGGGGTTAGCATGTTAGCACGGCTAGGCTAACTGCAGCATCGGTGCGACTGCGCGGCTAACGGTCCGGCGGACGGGTGGTTAGCACGGCTAGGCTAACTGCAGCACCAATAGATGTCAATAGAAAGTGGGCTAACGTTAGTTTCCAGTCGTGTCTACGGCCGGAGGACTGCCGTGGACGCCGCGGCGAAGGAGCCGAGGAGAGGCTCCGGGTCCCGGGCGGCGGGAGGCTCTCTGCCCGGGACCCGGAGCCCAGACACGGCCCTCGGAAAGAAAATGGATTCCTCCTTTTCTTTGTTATTCATTAATCTGCCACGACCACCATCCCTCCACTTTTGAACACTTTAATTCATTTTCACGTTAAGTTCTCAACATGTGTGTGGTATGTGTTTTATTATTTAATATGGAAATTAAAATGTGTAAGATTTTTTTTTTTAATCCTAACTAACATCCTAACTATGGGTCTTTGTTAACCAATTATTAAATATAAATAACATAATAATTTAGTAATAGTACTACTGATAATAATTATACTAATAATGATAATACTATCACTACTAATGATAATAACGACATTACATGACTTTGCCCATGAAAGAAATTTAACCTCAAGTAATGAGTATTCATATAATTAATAGGGCTTTTACATCACAATGCATCATGGGATTTCTTATACTCCGCCATATTGAGAGGACTCCAGAGAGTTGTAGTTCTGTAAAATCATACCTCAATGTAAATTTACCGTTACCTAAGCTAATGAAAACTTTGTTTCGCCACGTCTCGCATAAGAAACGCTGTGGCAGTTTCAAACATAACGTCTCCCCATAATGACAAATAATTTCACGATGCTCCCAAATTGGAGGCGGTCATTGCAATGTGACATTGGCTGTACAAGCCCCATACGTTATAACCAAATGTCATAGTCTGAATATTAGGGCTGCAACTCATGATTCTTTTCACAGTCGATTTATCTAACAATTATTTTGTCCTATTTAATCGATGCATCATTTTATCATACATAATGAGTAAAAGCTCATAAATAATAGCAAATGCACATCACAAGTTAGAGTCCAAAGTTAAGTCTTAAATGTGCGCTATCATACTGTATCGTACTTTGCTCCTGCGTAGCAGGTATGGCTATAAAGCAGTATGCTCACAGGTAGGGCTATAATGTAGTATGCCAGTCAGGACTATAATGCAGTATGCCAACAGGTAGGACAATAATGCAGTATGCTATCAGATAGGACTATAATGCAGTATGCCAACAGGTAGGACAATAATGCAGTATGCTATCAGATAGGACTATAATGCAGTATGCCAACAGGTAGGACAATAATGCAGTATGCTATCAGATAGGACTATAATGCAGTATGCCAACAGGTAGGACAATAATGCAGTATGCTATCAGATAGGACTATAATGCAGTATGCCAACAGGTAGGACAATAGTGCAGTATGCTATCAGGGCTATAATGCAGTATGCTAACAGGTAGGACTATAATGCAGTATGCTAACAGGTAAGACTATAATGCAGTATGCTAACAGGTAGGGCTATAATGCAATATGCTAACATGTAGGACTATAGTGAGGTATGCCAACAGGTAGGACTATAATGCAGTATGCTAACAGGCAGTACTTTGCATTATGCTGGACTATAATGCAGTATGTTCCTGCAGGTAGGACGATGATGCGTAAGGACCACAACAAGCCGAAAGGCAAGACTTCTGCGTATGCATTCTTCGTCCAGACATGCCGAGAGGAACACCGGAAGAAGAACCCAGAGCAGTCGGTCAACTTCGCTGAGTTCTCCAAGAAGTGCTCCGAACGCTGGAAGGTGAGACAGGCTGCTGAGAGAGAGACAGGTTCACCAGAGAGAGAGAAAGAAACGGGTTAACCAGAGAGAGAGAAACAGGTTAACTAGAGAGACAGACAGACGGGTTCACCAAAGAGAGAGAGAGAGAGAGAGAGACGTTCACCAGAGAGAGACAGAGGCAGGCAGGTTCGACAGAGACAGATAGGGTCACCAGAGAGCAAGAGATTCAGGTTCACCAGCAAGAGACAGAGACAGATAGGGTCACCAGAGAGCAAGAGATTCAGGTTCACCAGCAAGAGAGAGAGGCTACCAGAGAGACAGACAGGTTCACCAGCCAGAGAGACGGGTTTACCAGTGAGAGAGACAGGCTCACTAGTAAGAGACAGGTTCACCAGCGAGAGAGACAGTTTCATCAGTGAGAGAGGCAGGTTCACCGGGGAGCGAGAGAGACAGGTTCACCAGAGAGAGATTTCTTATTTTTACCCCTACCCCTCTTTTTCAAGCGCCCCTGGCTTGTCAACTTGCCTTGTAACTCTGTTCCAAGAGGTAGTGGTTGAAATCTCCCCCTATGAAATGGGACATCCCTTCAAGACCCTGATCCGTCATCAGTAGTCGTCAATGGCGTTTCATAAAGAGTTTGTTGCCTGCCAGTCTTTACGAGGAGCGGTAACAAGTGCAGCAACTTCGCTGCTGGACTTCAGTTACATTTTGGGGCGTCATGTGCCATCAAAGGGGGGTAATGCGACATGGAAATATGTCAAAGTGCGGAACTGTCATGCACAAATCAGCCTTAAAACAATGTTGTAACTTTATCAGCATACTAGTGAAGTTTTTGTTATTCTTATAAAGAACATATCTATACTACATTAAAACGACATTAAACTAAGATAATACAATGGTTACCATCATTTTTAAGTGTTTATTAATGAAGAAAATATATTTGTAGTTTTCGTTTGTTGCCTGTGCTGCATTTGCCACAATCTTGCCGATGATTCCCAAGGCATTCTGGGAGATATCTAATAACACTCGGTTTTGAGTGTGCCTCTGAAAAACCGTTTGGAGGGCCATGTAGCACCTGGTCCTGCCTCTCTATCCTAGCAAGAATCGAGACACCCTACCCCTACGCGTGAATGCACAAAACGGAGGGTTAGGGCTAAGTGGTAGTGGCAAGGGGTGAATTGGGATTGTTCCAAAGGCTGCTGATAGAGACACAGGCCCAATCCTTATTCCCTCCTTGGTCCTTACACCATGTCCTACCACTTGGTCCTACTGCTTGGTTTTACCACTTGGCCCTACCACTTGGTACTAACACCTAGGGCTATCGCGGTGAAGGACATTTCCCCTGCAGTGATTTAGGTGGCGTGATATGCATTATTACCACCGTCGGGGGAGGGAGGGTAGTTGGTGGACGGCTACAACTCGCTATCGGTAGACTCAATATAGCGCAAATAGCAGCTTTAACATCCACTGTAATGCCGGGTGGTTACAGCGTTTAGAACGGAAAATATCTCTCTCTCTCTCTCTGCGTTTCTCTGATTGGTGAGAAATGCGGACTGAGGTGGTTGTCCATGACAGTTGGTGAGAAAAATGACCTATAGCTTCATGAAAAAAAACAAACGTGAGCGTGGCTGTTGCTTCCCATCCCCTGCGGTTGGCTTGCCAGTAGCACGGTATTGCGGTTATTGCGAGATTCCCACTAACACCATGTCCTACTGCTTGGCCCTACCACTTGGTCCTGAAACACCTTCCCTACCACTTGGTCCTAATGCCATGTCCTGCTACTTGGTCCTACCACTTGGTCCTAACACCTTGTCCTGCTGCTTGGTCTTACCACTTGGCCCTACCACTTGGTCATAACACCTTCCCTACCACTTGGTCCTAACGCCATGTCCTGCTACTTGGTCCTACCACTTGGTCCTAACACCTTGTCCTGCTGCTTGGTCTTACCACTTGGCCCTACCACTTGGTCATAACACCTTCCCTACCACTTGGTCCTAACGCCATGTCCTGCTACTTGGTCCTACCACTTGGTCCTAACACCTTGTCCTACCGCTTGGTCTTACCACTTGGCCCTACCGCTTGAGCCGAACATCTTGTCCTACCACTTGGCCCTACTACTTAGTCCTAACACCTTGTCCTACCACTTGGTCCTAACACCTTGTCCTACCACTTGGTCCTAACACCTTGTCCTACCACTGGGTCCTACTCTGTACTGTGTGCTCCCACGTTGGGCATGGTGTCCCGTTTCTTCTGGAGATAGAGGGGTAGTCATCCAGCCCTCCAAACCGAGCGCTTTCAGATGCACACTTCAAATGAAGTGGTAGAAGAACATTCCCAGAATGCGTTGCAAACGGAGGCAGTGTAAAATAAAACATGGCTATCTTCGCAAAAATCTTAAAATCTGTTGAAATATCTGTTTAATGTAGATGCAAAAGAATATGTAATTGGATCGTTATAACACGCATTTCAGAAAATTCTAGTACTAAAAATCTAGAACTATAATGTTATGATCATGTTGTAACATTCTAGTACTATAGTACTATAATGTTACATGATCATAACACTACTATAATAGTACTATAGTACTATAATGTTATGATCATGTTGTAACATTCCAGGGACTCCTGAGCAAACCAGGCAACTAATAAAATTCCGAGCACACACCACACCTGGGGCCAGCATTGCGGAAACCTCTGTCCGGGATGCCTCCAGCCTCGTCGCTGGTGTGTTACGTATGATGACCTAACGAGTGGTGTCCCATTTCCTAGGTAAAGATTTCAACCCCTACCCTTTGTGGCTCCGTTCAGAAGGGCCACTTCCAGTAGAAGCCACTCCAAAACTAGAGGGTTAGGCGAAGGGAAAGGAATTGTGATCAGGGTCGTAATGGTAGGGCTCATATTAACTACTACTACACACAGTGTAATGAGGTTGTGTTAACGAGGGTGTGTTGATCTCTACCAGGGTCTGACTCCCAGCGATAAGAAGTGTTTTGAAGACATGGCGAAGGCCGACAAGGTTCGCTACAATCGGGAGATGAAGGACTATGTCCCACCCAAGGGCTTTGGGAAGAGAGGCCGCAAGAGGAAAGATCCAAATGCCCCCAAACGACCCCCGTAAGAAACCCCTATTTTCCCTACACTTGTTCACTATATATACACTTGTTCACTATACGGCTGGGTATTGCCTACAACCTCACCTCACGATGCGATACGTATCACGATGCAGAGGCCACGTTATGATACGTATTGCAATACACGTTGATTTTGAATAATGACCATGTCCTACACAGAATTTACTACAACAGCTGTTCTTTATTATTCTGTATGGATGGCACAACTTAAAACGGATATCTTAAAAGTCTGTTTCTAATCCGTTATTAATAAATGCAAATAAAATGTTCTTTTTTTTTTTTTTTTTTTTTAATGTCCTTTTCTGTTGTCTCTTATGCTTTTAGTTTTTTGATGCAACAATAATATTCTCTATTCGGTGTTTGCAAAAATCCAAAATGCTCACATCGTTGCCTTCAGTTTTGCTGGTGGTGGATAGTTTTTCATCCATGCTTGAATGTTTGTTTTGAATTGAGACATGTTTGTGTCATGTGGATTGGCCTTTGCTCCCACCTATTGGCCTTATTGTGCACTGCACCATAGGTTATGTTTCTTTTTCAAAACTGCCCACAGCATTTGCTGCCGTATCAATACAGTAGCATCTGCATCAGCAGAGGAGTACATCACGATATATTGCCATATCGATTTTTTTTTTTAGCACAGCCCTAGTTCACTATATACACTTGTTCACTATATACACTTGTTCACTATATACACTTGTTCACTATATACACTTGTTCACTATATACACTTGTTAACTATATACAAACTTGTTCGCTATATACAAACTTGTCCGCTATATACAGTTGTTCATTATATACACTTGTTCACTAGTATGTACCCTTGTTCACTATATACAAACTTGTTCGCTATATACACTTGTTCACTATATATACACGTGTTCCCTTAATCACTATATAGGGAATGAGGGAACAAGTACAGCACAACCTAGAACTTGCCCCTTCTCTGTTGAACTACAGTACCCAGAAACCCATACTGTCTCTCTAAAAAGTGTGTGTGTGTGTGTGTGTGTGTGTGTGTGTGTGTGTGTGTGTGTGTGTGTGTGTGTGTGTGTGTGTGTGTGTGTGTGTGTGTGTGTGTGTGTGTGTGTGTGTAGGTCAGCGTTCTTTGTGTTCTGCAGCGAGTACCGGCCCAGTGTGAAGCAGCAGTATCCGGGCCTGTCTATAGGTGACTGTGCCAAGAAGCTGGGAGAGATGTGGAGCAAACTGACCCAGTCTGACAAGCTGCCCTACGAGGAGAAGGCCCAGAAACTCAGAGAGAAATACGACCGGGTAAATACTGTAATATATATATATATATATATATATATATATATATATATATATATATATATATATATATATATATATTTGTCTGACAAACTAATAGAGCCCTGATATATATTAGGGGTGGAGCCATTTCCATTCTGTGTGTGTGTGTGTGTGTGTGTGTGTGTATATATATATATATATATATATATATATATATATATATATATATATATATATATATATATATATATATCCGATATATCCGGTTATCCGGTAGCACCCCCCCCCCCCCCCCCCCAAAGGAGCCACGTTAATCTAGGTTAACCTAGATTAATTTCAAGCTTAGTCTAGATTAATCTAGATTAAATATTTTAATCTATGCCCATCTCTAATATATATATATTTATTTATTAGTGGTGGGCATAGATTAATTTGTTTAATCTAGATTAATCTCACTGTAATCTTGGAATTAATGTAGATTCAAATGGCTCATTTGAATTCTGCTGAAGGCATTCATAATATGTGTGTGCTACCTAAATAATGACTAAAAGTAAGTCTTTGAGAACGGGTTTCTCAAGCCAGGTGGCGCATTAGACCAGGGGCTCATCTCCTGTTTCCAAAATGCATCACAAACTGCTTGAGAAAGCGCTATCATTTTGTGACGCGAGCCGTTGCTGAACCGCGTCAATTTCAACAGAGCAGATCGACCGGGCAGGAAGTGAAATAGTAAAAGCCATAGAGCATCCGGTCAATTTTCAAAATAAAAACACCCTCCCGATTGAACACGGCCACAAATCGTTTTCGTTTATAACTGACTTTGTCTATAGGCTACAGCACAACACATTAGGACATAACAATAAACAACACTAAATACATAGACGCAATACAAGACGCGTGGTCTTGTATTTCTCGTGTGATCCCGCGAATCCAGCCGCCTCGCAGCGCTACCCTGCCGTTACGCGCCCGGTGGGGATTGACGCCGGGCAGAGGACGCAGCTGTTCCGCAGTGCAGCCGTTCCGCGGCGCTTACCTTCCTTGGTGGAAATCCGGTATAGACCCAGCTCCCAACCCAACTTTGAGAATAGATTAACGGCGATATTTTTTTTAGCGCCCGATAAAATTCTTGCGTTATCGCAGCACGTTAACGCCGATAATGGCCCACCACTAATATATATATATCTACATTACGTTCCAATAATGTGTGGTTCATGCTACATGGTGTGCATCCATCTACATTGTGGTTTATTCTACACCCGGCGATGTGTTTCAGGACATGGTGGCGTACCGTGGGGGCGGGACCTTCTCTCGTGGCCCAGGGTCCTCAGGGGCCCAGGGAGGAGAGGAGGATGATGATGATGATGGAGAGGATGAAGATGATGATGATGATGATGATGAGTAGGGCCACCGCTAGAGTCACAGAGTGAGAGTGTGTAAGTGTGTGCGCACATGTACAAAAGTGAGTCATGTTTGTGATGCCTATTTGTGTGTGTGTGTGTGTGTGTGTGTGTGTGTGTGTGTGTGTGTGTGTGTGTGTGTGTGTGTGTGTGTGTGTGTGTGTGTGTGTGTGTGTGTGTGTGTGTGTGTGTGTGTGTGTGTGGGAGTCGTCAGCTATGTTAAAGTGACCAATAAGACCAGAGTTAGTAGTCACACCTTCGGCCCCTTACCTAAACGTGTTACCATGGAAACCCAGCCCTGCCCCACTGAGCTCTGATTGGTGGATCTGTAGCCAATCAGAAGAGAGCCTCAGTGAGTTTTTATTCTGTTCCTGTAGAAACTTTTATAATAAAATACAAACAAAACATCCGAGTCCGTCTTCATTACACACTGTGTGATGTCATCACAGCCTTGTGACATAATGACACAGGGTGTGATGTCATCACAGCCATGTGACATCATTATACAGGGTGTGATGTCATTACACAGGGGCTCAGAAAACTTTATTTAAACAGAAAATACATTGTCATGGCAGTAGAAATGGTCAGGAATCACCAATCACAGGGTCTGCATTATGCCTGCAGTCACAATGGCAACCAAAACAATCAGCTGACTTAGGATAGGATAGCACAGAAATAGGAACTTTGACCAGAGCCGGACCTAGGAAGCATCCTATCTAGTGTGCTTGTATAGGTAGGATGCTTCCTAGGAATGATTATTCCTAGGTAGGTAAGATACTTCCTAGGTAGGATGCTTCCTTAAGGATTATTCCTAGGTAGGTAAGATACTTCCTAGGTAGGACGCTTCCTTAAGGATTATTCCTTAGGTAGAATTATTCCTAGGTAGTTAGGATGCTTCCTAGGAAGGATTATTCCATGGTAGGTAGGATGCTTCCTAGGTGGATAGGATGCGTCCTAGGTAGGTAGAATGCTTCATGGGTGGGTTGGATGCTTAGGTGGGCAGGGTGCTTCCTAGGTAGGTAGGGTTTTTTACTAGGCGGGTAGGGTGCTTTACTAGGCGGGTAGGGTGCTTCCTGGGTGGATAGGGTGCTTTCTAGGTAGGTAAGGTGCTTTACTAGGCGGGTAGGGTGCTTCCTAGGTGGGTAGGGTGCTTTACTAGGCGGGTTCTTTCTAGATGGGTACGATGCTTCCTAGATGGGTTCTTCCTAGGTAGGTTCAACTGTGTTGTGATTTGTAGTCTACATTAAAATAGAGAAGTGAACTATTGTGACAGTGATATCCCAGCCAGGCCAACAGCTCATCTATTAGGGTGTAGGAGAGGATATGGGGTTAACCCTAACCCCACCTAACACTTAACCCTAACCCTACCTAACACTTAACCCTAACCCTAAACCTATAGAAGAGGTTTTAGTGTATAGAATGGAGAAGCTTCACAAAGGTGCTTCCCAACACTCCCCTGATTTGAGCAGGTGTGCTACAGTTCACCTGCTGGGCAGGTTAAAGACACCAGTCCCACTGATTGTCAATTAACAGTAAACTAATCAGTGCTTAGATCTGGGACAAAGGGGTGGGGCTACACCAGGGGAGGGGCTATAACAGTCTGTTGGTACTCACGGTGCAGCTAGTGTCTATCATTGTCACCCAACGGTTCGACGGCTACAATACATGAGCGTGAATGGACACCATGGTGCAGCTCATGTATGTTAGCAAAGTCCTTCTAGGCAAGTCCTCTCACTCGCGGCCATATTGGCCACGCCTTTCGGGCAGCTATTTGGTCTTAGCAAGACCAGGGCCCTATGTAAATGTATAGGGGGAGAGCTGTATCTCAATTTTCCGAGGTCGGCATAAAAACACATGTTTGAAATCACGATGAAAAACAGACTAAAATCGGAAAAAGGGTTTGGTTTCGCTGAAAGGGTTTGGTGGTGTTGTATCAAATTAACGTTTTT
>JAOPHQ010002035.1:0-10000 GCA_030340625.1 Merluccius polli
CTATCTATCTATCTATCTATCTATCTATCTATCTATCTATCTATCTATCTATCTATCTATCTATCTATCTATCTATCTATCTATCTATCTATCTATCTATCTATCTATCTATCTATCTATCTATCTATCTATCTATCTATCTATCTATCTATCTATCTATCTATCTATCTATCTATCTATCTATCTATCTATCTATCTATCTATCTATCTATCTATCTATCTATCTATCTATCTATCTATCTATCTATCTATCTATCTATCTATCTATCTATCTATCTATCTATCTATCTATCTATCTATCTATCTATCTATCTATCTATCTATCTATCTATCTATCTATCTATCTATCTATCTATCTATCTATCTATCTATCTATCTATCTATCTATCTATCTATCTATCTATCTATCTATCTATCTATCTATCTATCTATCTATCTATCTATCTATCTATCTATCTATCTATCTATCTATCTATCTATCTATCTATCTATCTATCTATCTATCTATCTATCTATCTATCTATCTATCTATCTATCTATCTATCTATCTATCTATCTATCTATCTATCTATCTATCTATCTATCTATCTATCTATCTATCTATCTATCTATCTATCTATCTATCTATCTATCTATCTATCTATCTATCTATCTATCTATCTATCTATCTATCTATCTATCTATCTATCTATCTATCTATCTATCTATCTATCTATCTATCTATCTATCTATCTATCTATCTATCTATCTATCTATCTATCTATCTATCTATCTATCTATCTATCTATCTATCTATCTATCTATCTATCTATCTATCTATCTATCTATCTATCTATCTATCTATCTATCTATCTATCTATCTATCTATCTATCTATCTATCTATCTATCTATCTATCTATCTATCTATCTATCTATCTATCTATCTATCTATCTATCTATCTATCTATCTATCTATCTATCTATCTATCTATCTATCTATCTATCTATCTATCTATCTATCTATCTATCTATCTATCTATCTATCTATCTATCTATCTATCTATCTATCTATCTATCTATCTATCTATCTATCTATCTATCTATCTATCTATCTATCTATCTATCTATCTATCTATCTATCTATCTATCTATCTATCTATCTATCTATCTATCTATCTATCTATCTATCTATCTATCTATCTATCTATCTATCTATCTATCTATCTATCTATCTATCTATCTATCTATCTATCTATCTATCTATCTATCTATCTATCTATCTATCTATCTATCTATCTATCTATCTATCTATCTATCTATCTATCTATCTATCTATCTATCTATCTATCTATCTATCTATCTATCTATCTATCTATCTATCTATCTATCTATCTATCTATCTATCTATCTATCTATCTATCTATCTATCTATCTATCTATCTATCTATCTATCTATCTATCTATCTATCTATCTATCTATCTATCTACATTCTGTTTTTCTCTGTTTCTTTCTATCAGTCTGGCCTTGAGCCCGTTGAAAGTCTCTCTCAAATATAACAGAAAATGATAGGATCAATCAGTACTAGGGGCCCAGCCAAGGCCAGATTGATATCCATTGCGAAAACGCAAACCTGAATAAATGTGGATGGTCTCGCGAGGCTACTCCTTCCTTCCCCCCCATGGGAACCTCCCGAGGCCCTAGGATGTAGAGGAGCAGGCAAGAAGAAACATCACAGTGCAAATGTTTGAGTAGATAGGCGCCGCCTATTCACACACTCATCTACCTCCCTAACCATATTCATCTGCTTGACTTCTCCACACACACACACACACACATACACACGCACACACACACACACACACACATGCACTGTAGGTACAAGTTCCGACGACCGTTTGTGTGCAAACACTTGAATCATGCATGAGATACGACCCACACAAGCCTTCATTACAACATGTCTTATCCTCGTCTTGTGCTTTTTCTCTCTCGTTGCTCTATCTATGTCAGACACTCTTTTACTGTCTCTTGGCATCAAATTAAGCCGCTCTCTATTGTCAATAAGAGTAAATTACGGTCTTTGATGTGTGTGTGTGTGTGTGTGCGTGTGTGTGTGTGGTGAGAAATGTAATTACAGGGCATTATGCGGTTGTGATTACTTTAGTGTGTTACCTGCCACATGTAATGCTAGTGGTGCTGAGTGACACGCGGCTGGAGCCTTTTCCATAGGATTCAATCAGTCACACGCAGCCTCTTCAGGCTGGAGCAAACAACTTGACTTCTGCAGGAATAATAACACCAGCTTTGCTTTTGATCATTTGTACAGCAGGGCTGGAAGGTCACTGACTGGTGACTAATGTGTGTGTGTGTGTGTTGGATGCAGGGGTCAGGCGTGGCATTCACCCCACCACTGCTGCGTAACCCCCACCACACACACACACACACACACACACACACACACACACACACACACACACACACACACAGGTGCACATACACACACACACACACAAACACACACACAGACACACACACACACACACACACACACACTACCACTATCACTTTGACATCACCTTCTACTCCAAGTGTTTCAATATCCATAGAGCGAGATTGCTGAGAATTGGAGCTAGAATTGTAGTTACTCCACTCTTTTTTTTTTGGTCCATACATTGATGTAACAGTACAGCGCAGTCCTCCCCTCCCCTTCCTCCCCCCACCCTCGCCCCCGTATCTCTCCCTTTTACTCCCTCTTTCAATTTCCCAGCTCACCCCGGGCACTGCTGTCATGTCCCATCATGCCTTGCTCCAACGGTACGAGTGGTCACTCCACGGCTACAACATACATGTTTTTTTTTTCTCCTCGTTTGACAGCGCTGACCAATTGTACATCATTAAATATTTTTAAATGATTTAACACCACGACATGATCCGGGGAGATAATTAAAGGGTCGAGTTTTGGGAAGCAATTAGCTTATGTAAAACATTTTGTTGAATGTATGTATAGTCCATTAGCAATACACTGACCGGCACTATAATTCATATCCAATCATCCTTACAAGCCACACATTTCTTTCCGTTGAGTGTGAATCGGTCTGTGTATAATCCACATTATGGGATACAGCGTGAGCATTGTGCCGTAGTTTACAAAAGCACATTGATCCCTCCGTATCTAACCCTCATGAGAAAACCACAGCTGCAGACAATCAATAATGGCCAATTGGCAAACCACTCAGCCGTCCCATCTGTTCACCCATACATTGGGACAGAGTTCATATCCAAATATCAAAACAGTCAGCTACGTCTCTACTATTCATACACACTATCCATCCATCTATCCATCCATCCATCCATCCATCCATCCATACATACATACATACATACATACATACATACATACGTACATATGTACGTACATACGTACATATGTACATACGTATGTATGTACGTACATACATACACATACATACACACACACACACACATACATACATCCGACCGTCCATCTCGCCATCCATCCATCTATACACCATCTCTTCATCTATACATCATCTCCCCATCTACACATCATCTCTCCATCTATACATCATCTCTCCATCTATACATCATCTCCCCATCCATACATCATCTCTCCATCCATACATCATCTCCCCATCTGTACATCATCTCTCCATCTATACATAATCTCTCCATCCATACAGCATCTCTCCTTCCATACATCATCTCCCCATCTATACATCATCTCTCCATCTATACATCATCTCTCCATCCATACATCATCTCCCCATCCATACATAATCTCCCCATCCATCCATACATCACCCACACACCCACCCCCCGACCTCCTGCTCACCGGAGTTGTGTGTTCTTTATGAAACATTAAAGCACAACTCAGACCATTCATATTTCATAGGGCATTTTGCAAACAACAAATGAATAAATGATACAGGGAAAGTGGGCATAACCTCTGCATCAGCATGTCACCACAAAGCCACCCCATCCACATGCTGAGCTTTTCTGAATGGAGAGGTGGCGCAAAAGGTGAGTATGAGCAAAGCCAATCACGTATGAACAAAGTAGGATTTGGCCACGCTGTATGTGCATGGCTACTTATGTCATTACGAATAATATCACTGCAGTGTGCATCATGTTGTGTGAGTGGTGGTGTGGATAGTGTATGTGTGTGTGTGTGTGTGTGTGTATGTGTGTTTGCCTGAGCATTTCCTGTCTGTGTTTACTTATGTGGACATGATGTTGGTTTCAGCCGGGTGAGGTGCGGACTGCACCCCCCCCCCCCCCCCCCCCCCCTTTGCCCCCTCCTCACCCTCCCCTCCACCAATGAGAGAGCGGTATTACACCTCCACAGTTCCTTGCCATTATCACTTCCATAAAGACTCTCTTATATAATTTGTCTGTCCATTAATGGAAAATAACACTCTGCTTCAACAAAAGAAAGAAATGTAATTACCCTGTCTGAATGGTACCACAGTGCCTTGCATTTTTATCTGGAGAGAAAGGAAGAGGGAGTGAAAACGAACATAGTGGGGAGACAGGAGAGAGAGAGAGAGAGAGAGAGAGAGAGAGAGAGAGAGAGAGAGAGAGAGAGAGAGAGAGAGAGAGAGAGAGAGCGCAGTAGAGAGAGAGAGTGGGAGAGAGAGAGAAAAACAGCAAAAGTGAGAGGTGAGAGCATTATGTGAAATTGAAAATTAAATTTTTTGGTTGGAGGGGATGCAGAGAGAACAAAAAATATAATGCAGGGTGCTGAGGTGTGTTGGAGTGAGTGTGTGTGTGTGTGTGTGTGTGTGTGTGTGTGTGTGTGTGTGTGTGTGTGTGTGTGTGTGTGTGTGTGACTGGCTGTGTTTATTTTAAGCACATGTGTGTGTTGTCGTAAAAATGTGCTCTTCTTTTATTTGTTGAACATCTGAATGTTCACCTCGTGGGAAAAAACACTCGGTGAGCACAAGCATAAACTCTACTCTTCAAGTCCTGACGCAGTGAAAGTGCGTCAGAGCTCATCTCTGTGGACGTGACTCACGTCTGACCCCTCACACATGACGTTGTAATATACATATAGCACATCTTCATGTATATAGCGCCTTTTTAAACAACTTTTTAAACAGCAATTGCAGAGCACTACATGCTTTTGACACATGTCAAAAGCATGTCATAAAATCACAGGCATGTGACAAATTCAGGATGATGGAAAAACCATAAAGAAACTCAGAATAGTAAAAATGTGACATCAGATTATTCATAAAATGCCTGGCTGTACAGGGGACTGCATACAAGTATTTTAAAACAGTAAATTGAAAAGGAACAGTCTCCTCTGGTAACTAGTTTGGGACAATATAGAGATGGACAGTATAAATATACGTATATATATATATATATATATATATATATATATATATATATATATACATATATGTTGAGATGGCCTTGAATTGTAACCCCCAATAATAATACAAAAATAAATGAACAAAGATAAAGTCGATTATCGAATTCCTCATCTCCGCTGGAGCCATCCAGCGTTGCGTTTAATGAGCGTTCTGTCAGCCTCTGCATTCGGCGTGGAGACGTTTCGGTTCAGCGTCTCGCCAGTGTTTGAATTATGGGGGTGCCAGGAGTAAGCTCCCCGACCAAACCTGAGCTCCCCTTTAATACTTTATTTACTGACATTTTTTTCTTGATTCAAATGCAATCCGCTATTCTTATAATGCTACGTGTTAAAATGTAATATAGAATAAATACATTTCCCAGCATACACACTTTTAATTAAAAAAGGAACAGCCCCATCTAAGACTTAAATGGGCTAGTCATCATACTACAAATGTGTACAATTTTTGCGATTCAAGCGATTCAAAATGTTTTACACAACAATTCTAAACATAAATTGTGCAAAATAAGAGAGCAGCGCGTAACGCTGGTTCGAGAGGCAGTCTGTTAAACGCTCCTCCAGTTTAATCACAGTTAAAGTACGTAACTGTATAGAGAATCTTCTCATTCAATCCGTACTTGTTGGTACAGAGCAGTGTTCCCCTCCTGCTCTGTACCAACAAGGTTAATTCTAAATTGTAAATTGCCCTTCAACCAATTTTTATGCCGCCGTCTTTTTGGATCTATTGTCTTACGCTCTCCATCATTTCTTATTGTTGGAAAGAAATAACATAAATACCAAATCTTAACACACGTGTCAAATTAAATTTTAAACTCTGATGCTGTGAATCATTCATGGCGGAGTGGCATATGTTAAATATCTGTTGAAAGCATACATTAGGTTTGTATACAGATCCGCCCGAGGCAGGCAGCCTTCGGGGACGATTCCAGCCTGTGAAATTTGAAGTATACCAAGGGTTGTATTATTTAATGTGTTGAGATCCCTGTCGCCGCTCCGTCTGCCACCCAAACCATTATGCTGTGCTTTTTTGGACTGACGCGTTGAACAACACACAGACGGGGTTGTGTTGAGCATATACAAAAATGAAAGCGCTAATTTTTTAGTTGCATGAACTCGCGTGGAAAAATTGAAAAATTAAAAGGGAGGATGATTTCTGTGTGTGTGTGTGCGCGTGCACACGCGTGCGCCCACGTGTTTGTGTGAGTGTGTTTGTATTTGGGTAAAAATAATGATGTTATTAAGAGAGCGAGAGAAAAGAGCGAGATCATTTCGTTTCATTCTTTCTTCCACTGATTTGATTCTATTGACAGAGAATCAAATCAGTAGAAAGAAAGGCAGACGGTGTCAATTTTTACCGTGATCACACATTATTATTTTTTTATATCGCCATGGCACAATATTAAGATAATCGATCGACGCAAATATCTTTGACGAGGAGCGGCGTGTTAGATTGAGTGGTGGAGTGATTTGAGTGAAGAAGAGAATAGCATTACCCAAAAAAAAGAGAAAGAGAGAGTGACAGAAACAAGAATTGGGAGAGAGGGGGGTTAGGAGGAGGGAGGTGGTGGGGGGTGGGGGGTGCGATGCGCCTCACGCTAACACAGATCACGATGATCTTGTTGGCAGGATCTGAAAGATTAGACACATCAATAGTTGATGACTCTCCGCAAAGTTGTGCTCAATTCCCTCATCTATAAATTACTAAATAAGGGCATTTACATCACAGCAGTGTTGCAAACTTTTTTTTTTTTGTTCCCATCTCCTCCGAAAACATTCTCTCATTTATTTGATTTTCATTTTGTTTTGCTCCAACTCATTACTGGGACACAGTCCAGTCGACCCTCTCTGACGCGACCGGTTAAGGAGGTAAAAGTGAGGGAGGAAAATGAACGTGTGACTCATTTCTTTGTTGCTGTTTTCATTTTTTATGTTTTTTTTTTTTTTGCCAATGAGATGGAGATAACAAAACAGAAAAGGAAGACAAGACAGCAGTAAAGACGTGTGCACCTAAAAGACAAGACATAATTAATAAATGTGTCCCGCCGATACGCATGAATTATGCAACTTTTATATTCAGGGAGAGAGAAAAAAATTACAAACACAACCCATTGGGAGAGAATGGAAGGGAATCATTATCTGCAGACTGAAACCTTTGTAAGATGCACCAAACGCTGAATAATTAATCCACATAAACAAATAGCTAATACATGAATAAAGAGCACTTAAAACAGCCACCCAGGCCACATGAGTTGGGGAAACTTCTCCGTAACTTTCCCTGTGTCTGTGGATGAAGAGACCGAGTGCAGGGAGAAAGTGGTGGGGAAGTAAAACTCGATTGAGAATTACTTGGAAAACCCGAAAATACTGTCTAACTATATTAACACATACGGTAACAAACTTATAGAGTTAGTTCATTTCGCGATCCTCATTTTTTTCTTCCTAACTTTTTTTTAATACACCTTTTTCGTCTCCATCTTCAGAGATACAGGTTGATGAATAATAATCAACTTTAAGGAACTACAGGAAGTTTCCTAAAGCAATGACAAATGCATGATTTGAGCAATCTTGACTGTAACCTTGAATGCGCCAACACCATACCACTGAGCTGTATGGCTTTTCCGTTTAGTGATTTCTTTTCTCAGTGCACAGTTCCCTCATGAACATCCCCACATGAACACACACACACACACACACACAAAGACACAGACACACGCCCACGCACACACATGTATGTGGATGTGTCAGAGGAGGTTAGTGCGGTGTGTGGGGAGGACAAGAGGCCACCCTACAGTGACCACACTGTGATGCCCTACGGCTGCAGGAACTGGAAGTGAGCAATTCCCTGTACACACACACACACACACACACACACACACACACACACACACACGCTTTAACAAAGACCTTAACAATGCCCTGGTATAAAGCAGTATATGACAGTGCTTTCGAAAAAATATCCATCCGACAAACATGCCAGATACATTTAGATAAAAGTAGATAACACACTGATATACTTGTCTGTATGTCTCTCTCTCTCCCCCCCTGTCTCTGTTTCCCTCTCTCACCCATGCTGAGGTGCTGTCACCACTGCTGTCATCACTTGGAAGATGCAAATGTTTTGACGGCCTCGAAAATGTTCACCTCATCTCATAACTATCCCCACCTTCAGCTACCACATGCACATCCAATCGGATAGCCGTCCACCACGTTCACATCCAATCGGATAGCCGTCCACCACATTCACATCTTACTGGTTTATTGTCAGTATATACAAATGTAAAATTTGCAATATTCTTTTAGCAATGAATGAAATGTAACAATCAGATATTCCTGCTGAAGAGGGTTAGGCATACAGAACATGTGAGTAGCCTATACATCATTTCATCATTACATCATGTATATATATATAGTTTTAATTTTATGTACAGAAATGTTTGTACACCATTGCGTATCAGGCCTGCATGATTCAGGGTCTGTGGGGAATAAGCTTTGACGTCTTGCTGAATTGAAAACAGCATGATGGCTTTGAGTTCAGTTCGAAATGTTCAGCTGAAGGCGACCATCCTGAACGCCCTCCACCGAACAAACCACGTTCTTTGGTCTGCTGTACTTAAGTGGTCACTTGACATTATTCACGAAGGTAACTTTATGTTGTTGGGTCTTCACACGCAGCTCTGTGTCCCACAGCGACTTGCAGACAACACGAAGGGAGGGGGAGGAACGCCAAGTTAGGGGGGAGGAGTTAAGAAGGTAAAGCCACGCCCACTTGTTTGGTTCTGAGAAACTGGTGCTCTGGTGCAACATCTAGTGGCTAAATATCGTCTATAGCTCCTTTAGGTGTGACAGGATACGGATGTTGGAAACAGGAAGTGGGGGACTTGAAGTTGGAACTCACAGGAAGTGCCAAACAGGGAGGGTTTATTTACTAATCACCACATTCACATCCTATTGGCTAGGGGTCCACAACATTCACATCCTATTAGAAAGCTCTCCACCATGTTCACATCCTATTGGATAGCGGTTCACCACAATCACATCCTATTGGATAGCTGTCCATCACATTCACATCCTATTGGATAGCTGTCCATCACATTCACATCCTATTGGATAGCTGTCCATCACATTCACATCCTATTGGATAGCTGTCCATCACATTCACATCCTATTGGATAGCGGTACATCACATTCACATCCTATTGGATACCTGCCGACCACATTCACATCCTATTGGATAACCGGCCAACAACATTCACATCCTATTGGATACCTGTCCACCACATTCACATCCTATTGGATAGTGCTTCACCACATTCACATCCTATTGGATAGCTGTCCATCACATTCACATCCTATTGGATAGCGCTTCACCACATTCACATCTTATTGGATAGCTGTCCATCACATTCACATCCTATTGGATAGCGGTACATCACATTCACATCCTATTGGATACCTGTCCACCACATTCACATCCTATTGGATAACCGGCCAACAACATTCACATCCTATTGGATACCTGTCCACCACATTCACATCCTATTGGATACCTATCCACCACATTCACATCTTATTGGATACCTATCCACCACATTCACATCTTATTGGATAGCTGTTAATCACACTC